>CBVK0100712939.1:0-13936 GCA_900067695.1 Picea abies
AATGTTTGTATTTGCCATTGCATCTTTTCTGTTCTTTTCTAAATATCAGTTTGCAGTAGATATTGTACAAGGTTAGAATTTACACTCCTCGGGCTGTATATTTTCCTGTCTTACCTCCTCTTCCTCCTTTATCTCTGCGGGTACTTCTTGAATCCTCCAGTCATGTTCTGAATCCTTAATGGCCATCTCTATGTCCACCTGCGTGATGCAATAGCACAGTTGTAGCCATTGATTGTTGGGATCTTTCTATGCCTGGATCCACATCACATGTCTAGTAGCTTTGAAGTTGGTTATGCCTTGATACTGTGTGATTGCTTTTGGTGTTACCCTCCAAGTGTTGGCGATGTTGTCTTGTATGTCACTAAGATAGCCTTCGAATATAGATTCATTCGATTTTCTATTCTTGGAGTCCGAAGTGACCCCGAGTGATAAGTATCGCACTCTGTGGCAGGGAGAGGGTCTAGTGGAAAAAAATGAATAGTTCAGCTCCTCCCATCCAATCATGGTTATCAGGATGAGTATCCATGAATAATAAAAATTTGTCCCCAGATCCTGTGCATCCTTGCAGTCTTCTAGGAACAAATTCAACAAATAAGGGGCCTAGATGAGTGTGGTGCCATCGACACATTGTGTTGCAGCTGCAACAACCTTGACCAGGATTTCCTCCTTGCGGAATTTTCTGAGTAATTTGCATGCCATAATTTTTGTGGCCATTCTTGTTGCGATGTCACTAATACGCCTGATGATGATTCCGCGCGACCCCCTTTCGGTGTCGTATTTCTTCTTCATCTCCTCAACTAATGCTTTCTCCTTTGTTTTGTCCTCCAGGAACCATGAGAGATCCTCACCCCATGATGGTAGCCCTGTGATGTATGCTATGAGCTCTACGTTTATGGAGATGAGATGTTCCAACCATATATATCCTCCATGTGTGATTGTCATCTGTTGCTTGACGCAGTTGTTTGCATACTGGCCCCTCCCAAAGTGTGGTAGGTCCAATAGACCTAGAATCCCAATTTTGGCCAGTCCTGCTGCCCACTGGTTGATTAATTAGTTCACCAAAGTGTCCTATACCCATAGTCTATAGGTAGACTCACTTGGGGAATTATGGGAACTTGTCTGTGTCCATTACATCATGGTGTGAAGACCTTAATTTCTCCGTGTGGCCTAACAAATTTGCTGGTACACGTACCCCTTCCAAAATGCGTGGGAAAACAATGGTTGTGATGGGTTTCCTACGTGGTGACCTAGGTACCGTGTACTTGTCCTTTCACTATGGCGGTTGGCTCGAGGTTCCCGCCTTCATTGTTCGTTCTTCGACATACTCCTATGTTCATTTAGTGAGATCTTTCATTGATCCCTCCTGTGGATGTTCTGATGTGGTCATCTGTGATATTTTTGGCACGACCATTTCTTCCTTATTTGGAGTCGTCCCATTGACTCTCAGGGCTTCTATAGAGTTTTCAGATTGCACTTGGTTTCCTGCATCCTCATCCTGTTGGCCCTGTCCCTCTTCCGGGATATCAATGTCCATGCCCACTAGTTTTGTTTGTTGGGTTTGCTCCACAATGGGTGTGGGTATTCCTGGTGTTGTATCCTATGATGAGAATTCATCCACATTGACGACCTCTGGGGGCTGAGATGGTTGTTTTTCGCTTCCCCGTGGTTGCAATTTTGTTCTACTAATACTTTGGGGTTTTTTGACAGTATGGCTCGGTTCTCCCTGTATGGGTGGTTCCATGGTGGTAAATTTGTCATTCGCCGAGCTTAGTGGCCTCTGCAACCTATGCAACCTTCACTCTCTTCTTTGTATTCTCTATCGCTCTGTGTCTTTCCCGATTTCACAATAACCTTTTCACTCTTGTGTCATTGCTTGGTATCGGTGTTGTGTGCAACTTGTCGAAGATGTTACCACAATTATGATTTAAATGAACCGAAGGTTCCCTTGTACTTTCTATTGATTTCCCTTTCTGTCACCATTTGGTGTGATTAATGCGATGTCCCATCAGTCGTTTCTGGTATTCAATTTGGATAATCATCGTCAATTGGTGCTTCTTTTGTCTTATCCACCTTTCCCGCTTGTTTTCTCTTTGTAGTGACCATTGGCCTTGTCTCCATCAGGATAGAATTTCTGATTGTTCGTGCTCCTTCTACTTTTGGCACACTATGCCTCCATTGCTACCTTTTGATGTCCTGCATTGTATCTTGTTTTTTTTTTTTTTACTGCGTGGTGACTTTCAAGTTGCGGGTGGTCGATTGTCCTTGTACAACTTTAGTCAACTCCCATTGATCATCCCTCTGATTTATGTGCCTCCTAATTCCTTCAACTATAAAACTCCCCCATCTATGACAATTTTTACTTTGTATGGTCCTAACCAGTGCATTTTGAGTTTTCTTGGGTGTTGAAGGGATTTACTGTCATACATCAACACTAAGTCTCCTTCCTTGAAAGTTTTTCTCTTGATATGTCTGTCATGCCAAGATTTGTCCATTTCTTTCTAAAATTCTTCGTGGAACCCTACTAGGATCCTATATTCCTCCATGATCATTAGTTGATTCAGCTTGACCTATACTGCGCCTCATTCTTTCATGTTCGCAATTGATGCTACACATAGACTGGGTACCAAACATTCTAATGGCACCACTGATTCTTGTCCATATATGAATACGAATGGCTTTTGTCCTGTTAAATTATTGCATGTGGTCCTGTATGCTCACAATACTGCTAGTATCTTTAGGTACCAATCATCCCTATTGACATTACAGATCTTCGTTAGTGCATTTTCAAGAATTTTGTTAAAGGTTTCTACTGTTCCATTTCCTTGTGGATGATATGGTGTACTCTTTTGATGATGGACTTCAAATTATTCAGTCATAGCCTTAATAGTATTGTTAATGAAGTGAGTGCCTTGGTCACTCATCAAAATCCTTGGGAAACCAAATCTAGCGATCACTTGCTCAAACAAAAAGTGTGTTGTTGTCTTTGCGTTGTAATCTTTGAATAGTGTTGTGTCTTCCCATCTTATCAGGTATTCTGACGTGGTGATGATGTACCTTACTCCAGTCCTTTTGGCTGGTGGGTTAATTGGTCCCACAAAATCTATTTCTCATTTATCGAATACCTGCAAAGTCACCTATGGTCGCAGGGGCATCTCGTCCTTTCTATTTGGTTTCCCAACCCTCAGACATACATCGCATTTCTGGAAGTACTCTTTTGAGTCTCTGTGAATGGTCAGCCACCATCATCCTGCGTGCAAGACCTTCTACGTGATATCTTTTCCCGCATAATGTCCTCTTGCTATTCCCTCATGGGATTCTGCTAAAATCCTTGGTCTTTCATGTTCTAGCACACATCTTCTCAAGATGGTATCTGTGTCCATTTTGTATAAGTGTCTTGCAATCAACTGATAGTCTACAACCTTGACTACTAGGTTTTTCTTCTGTGTGGTGTTATATTCCTGTGGTGCAGCCCCTGTACTTAAGTACTGGAGGATGTCTACAGAGTATTCATCGACGATATGGACTGAAAACAACTATGCATCCGTAAATTTGTCCTCTAAATTGGTAGGTTCCTCCCCGTTCGTGACCCTAGACGGGTGATCAGGTCTTGCATTCAGCTTCATTGTCTTGAATATTACTTCAAAATCAAATTCTTGAAACAACAGTAGCCATTTGTAGATTCTCCCCCCCAACATTGGTGCAACACCTTGTTTCCCCCAATTTGTAAATATAACTATATTATCTATGAAACTATGGAAAACTCAAAGGTGTGAATGTTTGATTTGTTGGAACTTTGTATAAAAAGTCGATGAATTTAAATTTTGTTATTTTAATAGAAAATGGATATGTGTTGCATGATTGATGGAAAGGGGATGTGCTAAGAGAGACCACAAATGCTATGAAACGATGGTGGGGGTGACTAGGAATGGTTGCGTTAATCTCCACCGAACCAGTACCTTGCTGGATTTAATTGCTCAGGATCAGAACAACCCTCTGACTAGGGAATGAATTTTAGCCAAGCTGGCAGGTGGGAAGACCTCCTCAAGAGTTAATGAGGTGATGGCGCAGACTGCCCATCTGTAAGGCTTCCATATCTGACCACGGATTGAGAATTTGGGCCACACACAATCTTGTTGGGAAAGACAAGAAAGGAAAGTGTGGGGGTCAGAGAGGAAGGCCTGTGAAGAGTGCATAGACAAGAGACTGATCTCTCGTGTTTGAGGAATAATTGTGAAAAGAGTGTGTTCTGATTGCGGGAAATAGAGACTGAGTTGGGAGAAGGAGAGTAACCTTGTCCCTATCTATTTCTATGTTGGAAGAAGAGATTCAATAAAAAAACATCGTGGTCTAGCTCGGGGGTGGCGAGTGGTAAATCCGTTAGGAGTGACTGAGCCTATGGTTGGGTGGAAACAGGCATCCCTTCCAGCAATCGCTTCACGTTATCTGGTTCTGATAAGTGTTTTCATACCCTATGCATTGAATTGGGAATCAATGGTTGCATGCATGTATTTAGGTATCTATAAATGTTTTTTGTATTGAAATGGTTAAGTTATGTATATACGTTGGCTACCTTGAGAACTTATGCTTCTTCTTTTACTGTATGCTCCAGTTTAACTCTCAAAGGTTTTTTCCCTAGGGAGCTACCTCACAGCCCCAGATTAGGAGCAGGCCTCTTGGCACTGCTACCATCTCAGTAACCTCATGAGTTTACCTTGCCCTATTTTAGAACTTAAAGTTCTACAAGTTAGGGAGGTGTCTCCTTCAGAGTGAAAGTATGAGAGGCCTTGAATTCACACCCACGACCTTAGTCAAAACCCAACTAAGAGTAGAGATCATAGCCCGAGAGTCATCTAAATTTCCATGTGACTTGGGTCCAAGAACCTTACACTAAGCCCGAAAGGAGCTAGTTCATAATGATTTCGAAGTTTCAGGAGTTCGACTCTTGGAATGTCAAACTTCACATTAGTCAAAGGTACCCGAACTCCCTGAGTAACAAGAGTCATAGATAAATCAGGAACCTGATAGAGGATATGGATATGAACTGTTCATCGGGGGGGAAAACCAATCATAGTCATCAGATTGACTCAAAGATCCACTGGAATTAATGAATCAAACATCAGTCGCTCGATTATATCGATGGTTGGGAATCATTGCGGAGTGCGAAGGTGAAATTAGCGAACATGCTAGTTGTTGGCCTGCAATTCATCAATGTCATTGATCTCATTGGGGATGAAAGATCAATGACCTCAATTAGACAGATTCAGGCGAGCACTTCCCATATTTCAGAGATTGGACCCCGCAATCACTGTGAACCGTCTATCCATGAAGAGAGATTGATGGTGGAGAATCATTGCAGAGCGCAAAGGTGAAATTAGCAGATGTGCTAGTTCATGGCCCATAATTCACCAATGTCATTGATATTGTCGGGATGGAGGATAAACAACCATGATTATTTTGAGTTGGGAGAGTACTTTTTGGATTACAAATATTGAGATCTCTGATAAAGAATGAATACCATGGGGCCCAACAATCACTGTTGATCATGGATATAAGGATCCTTCAGGATCCCTCACTACTGTTTGATCGTGGGGACATGAGTATTAACGTCAAAATCATGTGGGAGGCTAGGTGTTGAGTGACGGGGTTTCTGGGTGTCCATCATGGAGTGGCTTAACAACGGGACCCAAGGGACCCTTGAGCAGAAGTTATGAGCCATAGATCTTTGGGGTTACGTGGATACCCTCGGACCATCAGATATAGGTTTTGGTCAACCCAACGTTGACCGAATCCAGGAGAATATAAGTGTGTAGGAACGAGGATTCACGAAGGTTGGAGCACTGGAGTTCATCGGAGTCGTCCGTCATCAGAGTACAGGTGTCAGTAGATCCTTCATTTCAGAGGATAACCACTTCGGAGAAAGTGGGGTCACATGGATGGAGAATTGTCGAAGGACGAAGTGCCAGAGTCCATCATAATTGTTGAATAGAGGAAGGCGTGTGTCAGAAGATCCAACACTCTGAAAGGATTTCACTTTATAGGTTTGTGTTTGTGAGTACTTTGGAATTCGCTGAAGCACTAATTCTCAAAGTAAATCAGAACCGTTGATATTCTGTGGACGCATGGCATAAGATTGCACAGTCCAGAGACTTAACACTGTGGAAGAATTAAGAAAGTTTCTTTGAAATTCCCCAAATCCTGGAGGCCCGAAGTAATCATGGGTCGTTGATATTGACAAATAATGGGGACCGTTGATCCCCATGGCATACCCGAAATTCACCAATTTGACAGTTTGATAGATTTGTGGTGTCATAAGTTGAAAACGTCTAGAGCCTGAAGCTCCGAAGGATCGAAATAGGTGCCTGTTGTCTTGGAATTTGGTCATAGCCTAGGGTCATATGAAATTGTAGACAGAGGGAAGGTGCTAGGCCTGGAATTCAAATTTGAAGGTCGAACGTCGAATTCCCTGCTAGCTTGTGAGTTAGATGAGGATCAAGCCCAGTCATTGGATTGGTTGGTGGACGATCTCTGCCATAGATTTAGGAATGTTGGAAGCTCCAGAATATCAGAGAACTCAGGATGAAGCATATTGAGTTGGATCCATATTTAATCCACGTGGTCCCAACCAATGAACACTCGAGGAGCTTGGGAGAGGTATATCTGCCAGTTCTGAGCTCAGTTTTGAGCATGGAGACTGTGGTTGGAAATATCTAGATGAGTAGGATGTGATAGAGTCCCCGAATGGAGGATTTGATTTCTTAAGGAGAAGAAAAGTTTGGCGCCCCTACCATGGGTGTGTTACAAATTGGTATCAGAGCATGGTTACAACACTTGGTCTACTTGGGCTTAGGGATGAGTCATTTAAAAATCATGTTTAAAGTAAATTTTAAGGGTGAAACCTTATCTCACTACTTCCCTAAAGAGGCTGGTTAAAATTTTATTGAGGGAAAGAATAAAACTTTCTACCGTGTGTGTGTATTTAAGAAATTTGAATTATATGTTGTTCATAAAATAATAGATTGTTGGCTAATAGTAAGTGTTTTGTCAGCACTCCAGTAGTCAGTGAATCATGGGAAATCATAGCATAAAGGATGGCGATGCACCATGAAGTGGGGGAGGGATCCCACAATAGAGACGAAGAGTCTAACAAGAGAAGGGCAGTGGAGACCCCTTTGGATCTAGCTGAATTTGTAAGGCGCCTTATGGACGAATTATAGATTTGCAAGGATGACAACGAGAGATTGATAAAGGAGAAAGAGAAACACATGAAAATCAATGTAGTCTTGTTGCAGAGCTTGTCTGATATGTAGTGGAAGCTACAACATGGACCTGCAACCATCCATGTGGATCGACAACATACAGAGAGAAGTCAAAGTCTACCTGAAATACAAAAACATGGTCCCATAAGTGGCCACACATGGACAGGTACCTCGAGGAAGGCCCAACTTGGAGGTAGGGGACGCTCATTGGGAGAGTCCTCTGGAAAGGGAATGGGAAACTCTGAGGGATCTTCTAGTAGAAAAACTAGCTCACATTCTCAGAAGAAAGGAAAGAAGCGAAAGCATTCCAAAAGTCACGACCTTGAAGAGTTCAAGAAAGCCAAACTACCCTCTTTCAATGGAGATATTGAGAAGGTGGAAGTTCTTGATTGGTTTAAAGAAGCACTTCAAAGTTTATGACTATTCTGAAAACTTGAAGGCTCAAATAACTATCTTCAACCTAAATGGAAAGGATTCCATTTGGTGGGAAGATCTTAAGAATGTGAAAAGAATCCATGAAAAGGACTTATCATGGAAACAATTTGAGAAACACTTCAAGAAGAAGTATCTGTCAGAGAAATACTTCGACGAGAAGACTAAGGAGTTCTATGAACTCAAGCTGGGACAACTCAACATAGAGGAATATATCAATAAATTCCTTGAGCTGCTGAGGTATGTCCCCTACATAAAAGATGAAAAGGTAAAAGTCCAACGATTTATCAATGGGTTACATCAGACCTACCGAAACAAGATTGAGTTTGACGAGCCTAAGACCTTAGAAGACACTATCTAGAAGGAAAGGTATTTTTATGAACAATTCGACCGTAAGACAGAACCTTGCAAGGATTGGAAGAAGAAGAGTAGTTCAGGGTTCAAGAAGAAGGGATTTAAATCCTCAAGGTTTAAGAACTATAGGAATGATTCAAAGATGAGCCTTCCTACCCGAAGTGTGTACCAGCAGAATTTCCCCTCCCAGAGTGGAAATAAACCTTTTGGATCAGCCTAGGAAAGACTAATAACTTAAAGAGGGAACCCTTGAAATGTTGGGGTTGTGGAGAAGAAAATTTGTTGAGGGATTGCCCACACCAACAATATAATAGTAGGAGAATTTAAAACATCCAATAAGCTACCACAGTAAATGATGTGGCTAGGAGTATGCCATGGATTTATGAGGATTTGGATAATAAACTAGCCGACCACCAAGCTTCAGTGGTGGATATGGAAGGTATGATCGCCAACCGTTTAGTTTCTATTTTAATTGACCCTGGTTCTAATTTGAGTTATGTGGCCCCTCATACTATTGATAAGTGTAAACTACAACCAGTTAGACATGTTAATCCATGGTTGGTACAACTAGCCACTGGAACCAAGAGAAAAGTAACATAGGTCTTACCAGCTTGCCAATTCATCATGGATGGGTTTCGCACCCAAGCGACCCTTAACATACTTCCCATAGGATCTTATGACTTGTTGATTGGTATGGATTGGTTAGCTACTTATAAGACTAAGTTGGATTGTTACCATAAAAATTTAGAATGTGTAAATGAAGAAGGGGGAAAGATGACCCTCCAAGCAATTCAAAAACCTATCTCAGTGAGACAAATATCAACCCTTCAAATGAAAAAGCATTGCAGAAAGGGATGTCCTCTATATGCAATACAGGTGTTGGAATCTGTTGAGGATGACAAACCGAACCTAGAGGACCACCCCATATTAAGAGAGTATAGATACGTGTTTACATAAGAGGTATCAAGTCTACCTCCGAGAAGAGACATTGACTTCTCGATAGAACTTGCACCAGGAGTAGTGCCAGTGTCTAGGACACCTTATAGGATGAGTACACCTGAGCTAGTTGAGCTCAAGCTACAAATAAAAGAAATGATGAACAAAGGTTACATCCAGCCCAATGTGTCTCCATGGGGAGCACCCGACTTGTTTGTGAAAAATAAATATGGCACAATCCGACTGTGCATAGATTATAGACATCTCAATAAGACAACCATAAAGAAAAAATACCCCTTACCAAGAATTGATGACTTGTTCGACCAATTAGGGGGTTTGTCCATTTTCTCAAAGATTGACTTGAGGTCTAGATACCATCAAGTCCAAATCAAGGATGAAGACATCCAAAAAATGACCTTTAGGACAAGGTATGGTCACTATGAATTTGTGGTGGTGCCATTTGGACTAACCAATTTCCCCGCCACTTTTATGTGCTTGATGAACAATGTACTCAAAAAATTCCTAGATATATTTGTATTAGTTTTCATTGATGATATAATAATCTACTCCAAGAACAGAGAAGATCATGAAGAACATCTTGGACTTTTACTTCAAGTACTAATAGAACATCAACTCTACGCTAAGATTAGCAAGTGTGACTTTTTCCAGAAGCAAGTGCATTACTTGGGCCATATCATTTCTGAAGAAGGGGTAGCAGTAGACCCTGGCAAGATTAGATCTATTATGGAATGGCCTACCCCAAAAGACATATTTGATATCAGATCCTTTATTGTCTTAGCAGGATATTATAGAAGGTTCATAAAGGGATTTTCCAAGATTGGTTGTCCAATAACTACCCTCCAGAAGAAGGATGTTAAATTCACTTGGACATCAAAATGTGAAGAAAGATTTCAGGAACTAAAATGCCTCCTGACCCATGCACCTGTGCTGAATATTTCAGACCCTGATAATGAATTCCTCATGTGTACAAATTCCTACAAGGAAGGACTCAGAGGAGTCCTTATGCAAGAGACACATGTAATTTTCTATGCGTCCAGGAAATTGAATGGGCATGAAATCAATTACGTGACCCATGATCTAGAGTTGGCTACCATTGTGCATGCCTTAAAAATGTGGAGGCATTACCTTATGGGTAAGATATTTTTACTTATGATAGACCATTGTGGGTTGAGGCACCTGTTTGATCAACCAAAACACAATGCTAGACAAGCTAGGTGGATGGCTCTCCTTAGTGAGTTTGACTTCAAAATCAAACACATCAAAGGGAAGGAAAATAGAGTAGCAGATACCCTTAGCAGAAGTGTGAAAATGATTCACCTGGCATCAGTAAGCACATGTGAAACATATGTCAGAGAAAGAATCAAGAATGCACAAGAAACATATGCATTCTTCAAGACCGTGACCTCATACCTAAGTCAAGAGCCTACAAGGCTAAAGTATGAAGGCTATCAGATGCTCAATGAAGGCCTGTTGACCTATAGAAATAGATTGTATATTCCAAGATGTGATGACTTGAAGAGGTTCACAATGGATGATCTACACAAGAGACCATATACTAGTCACCCAGGATATCAGAAAATGATCATGACCACTAGGAAACAATTCTAATGGCATGGACTAAAAAAGGACATAGTCGATTATCTAGCTAAGTGCCTAGAATTCCAGCAAGTTAAGACAGAACACCGACTCCCGATAGGGTTATTACAACCTCTACAAATTCCAGAATGGAAATGGGAAACCATTTCCATGGATTTCATCACCGGATTACCAAGATCGAATAAGAAAAATGATGTCATCATGGTAGTGGTGGACAAATTGAGTAAGTCTTCTCACTTTTTTCCTGTCAAGTCGACTTGCAAGGAAATAGATATTGCCAACATATTCATGAAGTAGATATTCAGACTACATGGCATGCCTAGAGAGATTATATCCGACAGAGACACAAAATTCACTTCATGATTTTGGAAATCCTTGATGGCTAGTCTTGAGACTAAAATGTTGTTTAACACAACCTATCACCCCCAAACTGACGGGAAAATAGAAAGAGTAAACCAAATATTAGAAGACATGTTAAGGATGCATGTAATGCATCAGCCTAAGAAGTGGGAAGACTACCTACCATTGGTAGAATTTGCCTACAACAATGGCTATCAAGAGTCACTAAAGATGAGCCCTTTTGAATCCCTCTATGGTAGACAGTGCAAGATTCCAATCAACTGGAGTAATCCAGTGGATATAATTACAATCGGGCCGGGCATGCTGAAAGAAATGGAGAAACAAGTGTTTCAGATAAAATGAAATCTGAAAATTTCTCAAGATAGACAAAAGAGCTATGTCAACCGAAAAAGAACCCCCAGAGAGTTCAAGATAGGAGACCATGTCTATCTCAAATTTAGACCCGAGAAGAGTTCCATGAGAATGAGATCTTGTGACAAGATGGAACCTTGGTATTGTGGACCCTTTGAAGTCTTAGATAGAGTGGGACCTATAGCCTATAATCTAGCATTACCTCCCATAGTAAAGGCACATAATGTTTTCCATGTTTCATTATTGTAGAAATATGTACATGATTCTAATCATATAATTGACTGGTCTATGATCCAGGTGGATTTGGAGGGAGAATTCCTGCCAGAACCTCAATGCATACTAGACAGGGAGGAAACCTCACTCAGGAACTAAACCATTGCACAGGTCAAGGTGCAGTGGAAACACTTTCGCCCAGATAAGGCTACATGGGAAATGGAGGATTCCATGAGACAATTATATCTGATTTTGTTTACTTCTGTATATACATAGCATGTTGACAGATAAAACATCAAGGACGATGTTCCTTTAAGGGGGAGGGAATTGTAACACCATGTTTCCCCTAGTTTGTAAATATAACTATATTATCCAAGAAACTATGGAAAACTCAAAGGTGTGAATGTTTGTTTTGATGGACCTTTGTATAAAAGGTCGATGAATGTAAATTATGTTATTTTAATAGAAAATGGATACATGTTGCATGACTTCTAGAAAGGGGATGTGCTAAGAGAGACCACAAATTCCGTGAAAAGATGGTGGAGGGGACCAGGAATGGTTGTGTTAACCTCCATTGAACCAGTGCCTTTCTAGATTTAATTGCTCAAGAACAGAACAACCCTTTGACCCAGGAATGAATTTCAGTCAGGCTGGTAGGTGGTAAGACCTCATAAAGAGTTAATGAGAGGATGGGGCAGACCGCCCATCTGTAAGGCTTCCAGACCTGGCCACGGACTGGGAATTCAGGCCACACACAATCTTGTTGGGAAAGGAAAGAAAGGAAAGTGTGGGGGTTAGAGAGGAAGGCCTACGAAGAGTGCATAGATGAGAGACTGAGCTCTCGGGTTCGAGGAAGAACTGTGAAAAGCGTGTTCTCTGATCTCAGGAAATAGAGACTCAGTCGAGAGAAGGAGAGTAATCTTCGTCCCTATCTATTTCTATGTCGGAAGAAGATATTCAATCCAAAATCATCGTGGTCTAGCTCGGGGGTGGAGAATGGTAAATCCATTAATAGTGACTGAGCCTATGGTTGGGTGGAAACGAAAACCCCTTCTAGTAGTCACTTCAAGTTATCTGGTTCTGATAAGTGTTTTTATACCCTATGTGTTGAATTGGGAATTAATGGTTGCATGCATGTATTTACATATCTATAAATGTTTTCTATATTGAAATGATTAAGTTATGTGTATATGTTGGCTACCTTGAGAACTTATGCTTCTGCTTTTCCTGTATGCTCTAGTTTAACTCTCCCTAGGGAGCTACCTCACAACCCTGGTGATCCGAAATCGGATCCAGAAGCTTGACAAGGCTTGAAAAATGCTCAAAAATGAAAGTGCTCGGAATGCAACGAAGCATGTTCCATTGCGCCCATCTCGTCTTCCTGATTCCGGTGGTATATTTACTTTGTCAAACGGGCTCCGTATGAGCAAGATATCACATTCTGTCCGAAAAGTCAAACAGGCAAAAAAAAAATAAAAAATTTGCTGACTGTGCAGTCCGTACAGACGCTGACATGGCAGGTCCATATAGATGACATGGAAATTCCAGAAGGCAACATGTGGTAGCTCCAGAATGCGACACGTGTCAGGCAGATTTGGGCGTACGGGCATACAGTTGGACCTACCCCGAGGTGACACGTTTCACCACTGTAAGGGTGACACATGGCATGGGTGACATCAGCAGGTGAAATGGACAGTACGGAGGTTGATAAGTGGCAAGTGACGTGGGTGAATCAATGATTGAAACGTGGCATGTTTTGGTTGGTTGTAGAGGTGCCACGTGGCCCAGTCAAGGGCTGCCACATGGCACCCCTTTATTAGCTATGGTTTGTTAGTTGAAAAATTTTATGGCGTCCGTGGGGTTTGACCCCCAGACCTCTCCTTTCCCTAGCGCCTTCGCAAAGTCTGTCCGACCAACAGACTATTGTTAATGCCTTGTTATATGTATGTTCCGAATTATATTTGAAATGGAATGTTTGTATGGTTTGGGCCGCGACCGGGCCGGGGCTTAGCCCCAGCCCTTGGTCGCGCGCCATATAACATATAACCGTCGTTTAATATATAGTGCGCGTACGATTTTTTTTGGTTAAAGGTTAAGCCCGTGGATATATGACTATATTAAATATGACCACAACCAAATGCGTGCGAAGTTTGGTTTTAATTCGGTTAGCCCTTTTTCATTTTGGCGCGTGGTCGTATGGAGGACCCTGTGACCGTGGACTTGACGGTTGGGGGACCAAAAATTCGTTAACGGTTCTACATTTTAGACTATTTTTTGGTTATATGCGGGTGCCAGGTTTTTGCGCTTAAATAAGCGTGTGTTCTAGGTTCAGAGCACAAGGGTGCGTTTTGTAGAACCTGTGACAACAAGCTTGAAGGGAAAGACTTCCAGGAGGCATAACTTCTTCGTTTTTCGAC
>CBVK0100714030.1:0-10094 GCA_900067695.1 Picea abies
AAGTAGAACCTTTTAAGAAGTCCTCTTACATTTATTATATCTAACTACCATAGTGGGTCTTATTTAATACTATAGTGGACCTAGTCCACTTTACATTGAATGGCCTCTACTATTATAACTATGGGCCCTTCAGCTCCCCCACTACCTCTCTATCTACCTAAAAATTAAATCATTATAAGGTGTCTTTGAAGTCCATGAAAAGAATAGAGAGAAAAAAAAATCAACTTCCTCCCCATAGATAAGTGGGGACTTCTCCTCATTACTATGCAAAAAGTAAGAAATCCAAATCCTAGAGCATGTAGAATGAGAGTTTATTAATTTTATTGAAGGGCCAATATATGGTGGGTTTAGTGGTTGTTAGATCAATAAATAGGATCAATTTATTATTTTATTATGTTTGTATTTTTTTGAATTTGTAAGATTTGTTTACACAAATACAACAACACTTTACAACTATATATTTATTTTATATAATTTAAACTATTTATTAATTACTAAGTTATTTTTTTTTGGTTAATTATCAAGTTATATTAAATTTTATTATAAAAAAAATTCACATTGATAATTTATTTTTTATTCACTACCAACTTGTATCAATTTTTACCAAAATAAAAAAAATAAAAAATATTAATATTTTAAAGATAAATTGTTTGAAGGTACTAACAAAACACTCTGCTTAAAAAAACATACAATTATTATATCATAGAACACATTGTGTTTCTCATTTTAAAACAACACCATGTTTTTTTTTAATTATATATTTATTAAAAGTATATATGTATATATATTTCTTTTCTTGTATAATTATATATGTAACTTTTAATTAATATATTTATTAGTTGAATATATATCATTCAAATTGATATTAAAATCAATCCTTTCAATTCAATCATTTATGTAGAAAAATATTTTGTTGATATCTTATTATTTTCTTATTTATTTTTTAAAGTCAATAGCCATTTGTTAAAGTTGAAACTTAAAAAAAATTAAATTTTATAATATTGATTTAAGATAAGATTTTTGTAATTTTTTCATTTTATATTAAACATAAAAATTTGTATGTAACATTTAAAAATTATTTCATTATAATTAAAAAAATTTAATATTTATTTAAAAAATATATTTTTATATCAATTTAAAATATATATATATATATATTTTTTATTTAAAAAAATTAAAATATATTTATTAGACACATAAATCATTTAGATAGTAATCAAAATCATCAATCTCTTTGATCAAAGACGGAAATATTACATACAATTTCACAACTGACACCTTCAAATAAATACTACCTTATAACTTATTACATACTAACTCTCAATATATATTTCAACCAGATTGGCGGGTTGATATTGAAGAAAAATAGACTAGGCAGAACTTATCTCCGAGTTTAATGCAGGTGGATTCAGCCTAGTCAAACCCTCCATTCGCAACTACTCAACGCTAGAGTTTTGAAATGAGAATCAACAAACCCAACATGTGTTTGCAACCCACTGAAAGGTTGCTTCAATCAACAGCTAATCCTTCTCGGTTTAAGCATTCTCACGTAAAGTGACCAAAGTCTCCACACTGAAAACAGCTGCCGCCGCCGCCGCCACCATCGCCGTCACCGTTAGTGCAGTCTCTAGCAAAGTGGCCAGGCCACACTCTCCGCACTTGTGACAGCTTCCGCCGCCGCCTGTCTACCTCCTCCTGGACCGCCTCCTCTGCCACAACAACCACCGCGTTCGATCCAGTCACCGCCACTCGATATCCGCCGCCGTCGTCGCCACCGCCGCCGCCTCCACTACTACAAAGTACGAAAGCTCTTTATATTATTATAATAATGAAAAGTTAAAAATTCCTATTCCACATATAAGAAATAAGAAACACATCTATTGACTTAATTATTCTTTGTATAACATAATGTAAACACACTCATGTAAACAAACAAACAAACACTATGTGTTTTTTAGCAGGTAAACCATATTATGTAGAAAGTAAGGTTTGTTTTGCTCAATTAAATATCTCAACATATCATTTTTAAAAATTTAACTTAAGTGGAAAGATTAAACCTAAATTATTTATATATATAATAATAATATATTTTTAAGATTATCATTCTGGGATTTGATTTGATTGGTAAAGTTTACTGATATATATATACACTACCATTTTGGATTTGAACTTGTGACATTTTAATAAGAAACTCATGTTCTTAACCATTAGACCCACTCAAACTCAACCTGTATATTCTATCCATTGAATATTAAAAACACTTCTTGAACTAATCATCCAAACTAATATAAGATTATGAACCTCTATTATTTCAAGGTAGCGATACCGTGGGTTGACATATAAATCTATAATTTGAGGTTTAGATGTCAGCAATATCACTCACTGCATTGATAAAAATACACAAATAACCTCATCATATACCTTAAGTTTACTTCCAAATTTCTGCAACTTCACTTGCGTACTCATCATATAAAAATCCCAGCCACTTACATAACTTGACCTATTGATCCACGTCAGCACATACTTTAGTTTCAACGCTACTATTTTAAAGCACAATGTATCCCGGTCATTTGACCTATCGATCCAGGTCAGCACATTCTTTAGTTTCAACCTATTAGCCATGTACATATTAAACCTATGAATATTCAGTCCAGGTCAGCGCATACTTTAATTTCAAGTCTACTCTTTCCAAGCACAATGGATCCACATAGTCATGAATGAAAACGCGTAAGAAATGTGCGAACTCTCTTCAGAAGGTTTTGATTATGACAATCACTATAAAGTAGATCGTGGTCATGGAAAACATTCAAACACGAGAGTTAGGGGGGCGTCTCTGTTCTTTAACATTCAAACACGAGAGTTTGTTTGGTGGTGATGGATATCATTAGGTTTATATATTTTAATAATATAAAAAAAATAATTGTAACAGATTTATATAATAATAATTTAATTTTAAGGTTATGGTCACGCGAGTTTTTTTTTGTATAAGGATACATATTTCATCTTATACAAATTTCAAAATAATCCAAAACAAATAATCAATAATAAAATACCTCACACATCCAAGCATTTCCATTCACTATCCCAAAGTAATCCAAAAAACACTAAATAACAAAATACTTCCACACATCCCAAAATTTTCCATTCAACATAAATTTCAAAGTAATCCAAAAAGTCAATAAAAAAATATCAAGCAACTGAATATACCAAAGTCCATAGTCCAATACTACATATCAAGCCATTGAATATACCAAAGTCCAAAGTCCATAGTTCAATATTACATATCAAACTACTGAATATACCAAAGTCCATAGTCCAATAAACATGCACTCTTATAAGGAAACACATGTTTTTAACTATTAAACCATTTTATTGCTAAAATCTATCAAATATAATATTTATAAAAGTATATTATATTCACATAATTTATACACAAATTTTTAGACCATTTAACATTAACATTTACTATAAAATATCAAATAAATAAAAAGTCAAAAACTTTTTGATCTATTACATATCTTATATTTATGTTTAAGACATAATTGCTACTTTCAAATAAATTTTATCTTATGAATAATTAACATTTTACCATTAATAAATAAATTTTATCTTATGAATAATTAACATTTTACCATTAATAAATAGGTACAGTAGTTGATTTTTGGCTTTCAAAATCCAATATTTATGTCTAAGATATAATTGTTACTTTCAAATAAATTTTATTTTACGAGTAATTAATATTTTATAATTAATAATAAATAGACATAGTAATTGATTTTTGACTTTCAAAATTCAAATACAATTTATGTGAAGAAATTTAATATTGAAATTAAATTGAAAAGATAAATAAATGAAAATTTATTTTATTTAATAATTTCTTCTAAATTAAAACACAACACAATCCAAGTATCAAAATTTAAATATTCAAATCATGACAAATAAATGGAATGTTATTTTATTTATTTATTTAGTTAAATATTCAATTCAAATTGAAGTGACAAATACATAGAATGTTATTTTATTTTTAATTTTTTCATCATTGTGTAATCTATTGAAAGTGTTGTTTGTGCACAATTCAATACATTGAATCATTACTTTTGAAATTTTTTTATACATGGTAAAGTGTTCACCACTTAAACTTAATAATTTTTAGTGAAATTCAATAACAAAATAGAGAATGTCAATACATTGAACCATTACTTTTGAAAAATTCTATACATGGTAGCTAAAGTGTGCACCACTTAAACTTAATAATTTTTTTTAGTGAAATTCAATAATAAGATAGAGAATGTGTCTTGAGAGTGTGTTGATCTTATTAATAGGCCTCTATTAACTAGAAATAAAATCTAGTTCCAACAATGAGCGGGCACAAATGAAAATGTTGACCATTTTAATTGTTGAAAACCACAAATTTAAAAAAAAAATTGGACCACTTTAATTGTTGAAAATATGAAACACCTAAAGTAAAAATAGAACTAAAAAAACATAGAAGTAAAAATATTTTTTTATTTTTTGTGTGTAGGATTATGAGAACCTTACTGATATTCTTATATTTGCTCTCTATTAGCCCCTAAAATATTTCTTTCAATTTCATGACTTTGTCATATTTTTTTACATAAACTATAATGTGATTGTGCTTCATGGGCCATACCAATCCTTAATATGGATGGATTTTTTTGGGTGTCTCCTCCTTATTACCGCTAGTTTATAACTTTGGCTACCTAACAAAAGGAACCCTTTGAAATCCAATCTCGCTAATGGGATTTAAATAAAAGGTTGAAGGCCATGGAGTTGGGATTTGATCCACTTACGTGTGCATGGGTCACAGAAATATTTTTAATATAATATCTCTAGCCACAACCACAACCACATATTATAATAATGAAAAGTTAAAAATTCCTATTCCACATATAAGAAATAAAAAATAGAAAGATTAAACTTAATTTATTTATATATATAATAATAATATATTTTCAAGATTATCATTCAGGGATTTGATTGGTAAAGTCTATTGATGTATACATACACTATTCTATTCATTCTGGATTTGAACTTGTGACATTTTAAAAGGGAAACTCATGTTCTTAACCATTAGACCCACTCAAACTCAAGCTATCCATTGGATATTAGAAGCACTTCTTGACCTAATCATCCAAACTGATATAAAATTATTAACCTGTATTATTTCAAAGTAGCGATAAGTGGGTTAACATATAAATCTATAATTTGAGGTTTAGTAATCAGCAATATCACTCACTGCATTGATAAAAATACACAAATAACCTCATAATATACCTTAAGTTTACTTCCAAATTTCTGCAACTTCCCTTGCGTACTCATCAGAAAGCAGGAGAAGAGAGAAATAATTCCATCTAAAACTATCAAATATAAAACTTAAACAATGCATCGGAAATCACTTCTTCTTTTTGTAAATGAACTGCCTTTCAACTCCAATGGTGTCTTCATAGTGTAGTGTACAGCAGAAAATATTAAATATCAGATTTTTTTTTTGTGAGGACAAAATTTATTCCAGCAAACCCCAAACATAAGGATTTATCTTAGACGAACAAATCTCTATCTTAGACAAAATAGGAGTTTCAATCCGTAGACAATGTCCTGGGTAATAGAAGACTTGCTGTTACTTGTTTGCTGTTCAAGGAAGAGTTCCAATGATTCCAACTGCAGCAGATTTCTCCTCTTCATTTGAAGATACCAACATTTTGTATATTTTTCCCCAAGATGCTCGCAGAGACAAGACAAACAGCAGTTTAGCATCTTGGAGAAAAATATATAAGATGTTGGGCGAAACTTGTTTTAATCTTCATCTCCAGACAAAATAAAGAACGGCTTCACAGAATACGCTCGTCCGTCCTGCCCGTCTAAGGTGAGTTGGTCTGCGCTCATAACTCAACCCGATATAATAGCCTCGTCGCTGACAGAGACGGTAAGGAGCTCTACCATTCTCGGAAAGAAACGACACAGCAGTGTATATATATATGTTTTTGTCAGCATAAAATAGTCTTCTGCATGCGTCAGCCGGCGGCTACAGCCCTCTGAGTCAATGGGCCAAATTCCCCTCCTCAATTTGGAAAATCTCTTACACATTTCGCTAGGGTTGGAATTCGGAAACATATTCGCTGGTCAAATTTAAAGGTTTAATTTTGAAACCGACTCACCTGTCGGATTTGACATACGTAATTTAGCCACGTACATAATTTGGCCTATTGATCCTCAATCCGGGTCAGCACATGCTTTTAAGGGCAATGTACACATTATAAAAATCCCAGCCACTTACATAACTTGACCTATTGATCCACGTCAGCACATGCTATGAATCTTCAGTCCAGGTCAGCGCATACTTTAATTTCAAGTCTACTCTTCCAAGCACAATGGATCCACATAGTCAGGAATGAAAACGCGTAAGAAATATGCGACGTCTGTTCATAAAGTTTTGATTATGACAATCAGTATAAAGTAGATCGTGGTCATGGAAAACATTCAAACACGAGAGTTTGGGGGCGTCTCTGTTCTTTAACATTCAAACACGAGAGTTAGTTTGTTTGGTGGTGATGCACATCATTAGGTTTATATATTCGAATAACATAATAAAAATAGTTGTAACAGATTTATATACTAATAATTTAATTTTAAGGTTATGGCTAAGTGAGATTTTTTTTTGTACAAAGATACATATTTCATCTTAACTTGTGATCTCTTAGAAGGAAACACATATTTTTAACTATTAAACCATTTTATTACTAAAATCTATTCAAATATAATATTTATAAAAATATATTATATTCACATAATTTATACACAAATTTTTAGACCATTTAACATTAATATTTACTATAAAATATCAAATAAATAAAAAGTCAAAAGCTTTTTGATCTATTACATATCTTATATTTATGTTTAAGACATAATTGCTACTTTCAAATAAATTTTATCTTATGAATAATTAACATTTTACCATTAATAAATAGGTATAGTAGTTGATTTTTGGCTTTCAAAATTCAATATTTATGTTTAAGACATAATTGTTACTTTCAAATAAATTTTATTTTATGAGTAATTAATATTTTACAATTAATAAATAGGCATAGTAATTGATTTTTGACTTTCAAAATTCAAATACAATTTATTATATGAGGAAATTTAATATTCAAATTAAATTAAAAAGATAAATAAATGAAAATTTATTTTATTTAATATTTTTTTCTAATCTAAAACACAATCCAAATATCAAAATTTAAATATTCAAATCAAATTGAAGTGACAAATACATGGAATGTTATTTTATTTATTTAGTTAAATATTCAATTCAAATTGAAGTGACAAATACATGGAATGTTATTTTATTTAGTTAATTTTTTCATCATTGTGTAATCTATTGAAAGTGTTGTTTGCCCACAATTCAATACATTGAACCATTACTTTTGAAAAATTCTATACATGGTAACCACTTAAACTTAATAATTTTTGTGAAATTCAATAACAAAATAGAGAATGTCAATACATTGAACCATTACTTTTGAAAAATTATATACATTACTTTTGAAAAATTCTATACATGGTAACCACTTAAACTTAATAATTTTTGTGAAATTCAATAACAAAATAGAGAATGTCAATACATTGAACCATTATTTTTGAAAAATTATATACATGGTAGTTAAAGTGTGCATCACTTAAACTTAATAATTTTTAGTGAAATTCAATAACAAGATAGAGAATGTGTCTTGAGAGTGTGTTGATCTTATTAATAGGCCTCTATTAACTAGAAATAAAATCTAGTTCCAACAGATGAGCAGGCACAAATGAAAATGTTGACCATTTTAATTGTTGAAAATATGACACACCACAAATTTTAAAAAAAAATTGGACCACTTTAATGGTTGAAAATATGAAACACCTAAAATAAAAATAGAACTAAAAACAAAACATAAAAGTGAAAATATTTTTTTATTTTTTGTGTATAGGATTATGAGAACCTCACTGATACTCTTACATTTGCTCTCTATTAGCCCCTAAAATATTTCTTTCAATCTCATGACTCCGTCATATTTTTTTACATAAACTATAATGTGATTGTGCTTCCCGGGCCATACCAACCCTTAATATGGATGGATTTTTTTGGGTGTCTCCTCCTGACTATCGCTAGTTTATAACTTTGGCTACCTAACAGAAGAAAACCTTTGAAATCCAATTGCGCTACTGGGATTTGAATAAAAGGTTGAAGGCCATGGAGTTGGGATTTGATCCACTTACGTGTGCATGAGTCACAGAAATATTTTTAATATAATATCTCTAGCCACAACCACAACCACATGTTCGATCACTACCTCGAGGTGTCCCCACTACTCTGGGTTAAGCGACACTCATCAGAATTGAACCTTTCTCAATGGTGAAAAACTCCCCGGGTTAAGCGACACTCATTAGAATTAAACCTTTCTCAATGGTGAAAAACTTGATCCACTTATGTATGCATTGGTCACCAAACTCTCCTTAATGTTATTATTAAAGATTATTTAATAATTAATATTAATTATTATAATTATTTTTTATAATTAATAGTAATTGCTATAATAATAATAATAAATTACTAATCATAATAATTGTTGATTTGTTATTTACAAATATTATATAATATTAGTTACTTAATTATTATATGAAAATATTGGAAATTAGATATTTTTGTAATCAAAACACTTAAGCCCTATTTATGTTTTTATGTTTTTATGCTTATGCTTATTAATTGGTTGACCCAAATATTGATTTATTTATGTTCATTAAAATATAGCTTATAGATTAGCAAATTGATTCATTTAAATTCACATAATAACAATATGAACACAATGTGTGTATAAAATAATTAAGAGAATAATTAATACTATTCGATAAAACTACATTCATAATTCTACTTGATGATCCACATTTACTCTACCACTTACATCTACATGATCCTCATATTTACATTTATATCATCATCTTCTTGACCTACAATTGTAACATGTACATATTTACATTTATATCATCATCTTCTTGACCTACAATTGTAACATGTACATGCCCTTTTTTCTTGGATGTACATGGAATAACAAACCACCAATTTTGTTTAGAGACATTAGGATGGAAGAAAACTTGTTCATAGTATTTTGGAAGAACAAATCATTTTCTAAGATGTTCACATTTCTCTATGTACGCCAATAGAATATAATTCACTATCTAGCTCATATTTAATAGATCTATTTTTTTTTATCAAAAAGATTAAACCATTTATAGTTAAAAGTTATACATTTAAAAATCCTATCGTCTAACTCAATTATCTCTTGAATAGTGTCAACATTAAGGACCTCACTAACCTTTGTGAAGAAAAAAATGGTATTGATTAAAGACCTCCATTCTAAATGAGATTCTTCCCATAATTCTAGTGAGAGATTAGATCATTATGAGGCATCTACCTAAGAAGATTCTAGTGAGAGATTAGATCATTATGAGGCATATACCTAAGAAGACAGAGAAAAATAAAAATCAACATCCTTCCCATGAATAAGTGGGAGTTTCTCCTCATTTCTATCGAAAGAGTAAGAAATCAAAATCCTAGAGCATGCAGAATGAGACTCTATTAATGTTGTTGAAGGGCCTAGATATATGGTGGTTTTAATGGATGTGAGGCCAATAGATAGAATAAATGCATCTTTTTATTATGTGTGTATCCCTTGAATTTGTAAAACTTGTTTACACAAATGCAACAACACTCCACAATCACATGTTTATTTTCTATGGTTTGAACTATCTACGAGTTGCTAGTTTACTTTTTGTTCGTTATCAAATTACACCAAATTTTACAAAAAAAATCACATTGATAATTCATTTTTTATTCACTCTCAAATTCTATCATTTTTTTTGTAAATCATACTAATAGTTTAAAGACAAATTGTTTAATGTGTTGAGTAATTACACATAAATAATGAAAAAAATATGGGCCATGTTATGGCACAGTTTGTAGTTAGGAAAAAGGACAGATGAAAGTATGTCAAATTGGCGTAACTGAACCAATCCCACCACTGTCACCTCAATGGGAAGGTTCT
>CBVK0100714132.1:0-10773 GCA_900067695.1 Picea abies
GTGGTTAGAATTCATTAGTGAATATAAATTTGATATAAAGTATATCAAGGGTAAAGAGAACAAGGTGGATGATGCACTCGGTAGGAGAGTGCATGAGATGTATGTTACAACCATTAGCATGTACACATCAGATTTGAAAGACAAAATTTTAAAGGCTGCAAAATCAGATCTACAATACATGGAAATAAAGACAAAATTACATCAAGGTATTTTGTAGTAGAAAATTGAGAATTTTGATTTAAAAGAGGATGCGATTATTTTGTACGAAGGCATACATTATGTACCAAATTCTCAGGAATTGAAAAATATGATATTAAAAGAAATGCATAATGTTCCTTATGTTGGACACTTGGGTTACCATAAGACTATTAAAGTTTTCAAGAGCCAATATTATTGGCCAAGTATGAAGAAAGAGGTTGCTTATTTTATTGCCAAGTGTTTGGAATGTAAAAAATTCAAGGCCGAGCACAAACACCCAACTGGTCTACTATAGCCATTACCCATTCCTCAGTGGAAATGGAAAGTTGTAATAATGGATTTCATCACCAAGCTGCCCAAAAGAACCAAGAAACATGATTCCATCATGGTGGTGGTGGATAAGCTTATTAAAGCTGCCCACTTTATTCCAATAAAGCTCACTCACAAGGCAACCAACATTGCTGATATTTATATGAGAGAAATTGCTCGACTAATACCTAAGACAATTGTGTTTGACAAAGATCCAAAATTTACATCAAAATTTTGGAAAGCATTATTCAAAGGATTCAAGACGAATCTAAACTTTAGCACAACCTATCATCGAGAGTCACATGGGAAAACAGAGAGGGTGAATCAAGTGATTGAAGATATATTGAGGATGTATGCGATGGATAAACCTTACAAATGGGATTATTATTTGCATTTGGTGGAGTTTGATTATAACAATGGGTATCAAGAATCTCTAAATATGATCCCATTTGAGGCACTTTATGGCAGAAAATGCAAAACACCAGTGAGCTGGGACAACCCAACAGACAGATCAATGGTTTGACCAAAACTACTCAGGGAAATGGAAGAGCAGATGGTGAGAATAAAACAACATTTAGAGGCTGCCCAGGATAGACATAAAATTTATGATGATAAGGGAAGAACTCATAGAGAGTTCAAAGTGGGTGACCACGTGTTTTTAAAAGTAAACTCCAAGAGAAGTTTCCTGAAGTTAGGAAATTGTTCAAAACTAGCAGCTCGTTATTGTGGGCCATTTGAAATCTTGGAGAGGATTGGTCCTGTAGCATACATGCTTTCCTTACTTGCATCAATGTGTATTCATAATGCATTCCATGTATCATTTATTAAAAAGTATGTACCTGATGCTAATCATGTCATTGATTGGAATGTGATTCAGGTGGAGCAAGAAATATACTTCCGAGTTCGACCAATATACATATTGGATAAAAAATTCAAGCTGCTCCAGAATCAAGCAATAGGACTAGTAAATGGCCAATGAACCTGGTAGTGTACCGAGGATGCAACTTGGGAGCATGAGGATTCTATCTGGACAGAGTGTCTGCATATGTATGAGGACTTTTGCATTTTTGACTGTATATGTGTATCTACTGCATTGAGGACAATGCATAAATAAGGGGGAGGGGAATGTAATGCACCTAGGCCGAACCCCATTGTAAATATAAATGCAATTGTACATATAAGATGATGATCCATAATACTATGGGGCCAGAGTGCCTTTGTATGAATGTATTTTGAGGCTAGAGTGCCTATATGGTTATTGGGTTGGTGCGCCTGAAGCTAAAAGGCCAACGAGCCTATTTTTGTAAAATGCAATCACACTCAATTTTAATGAAAACACATCACTGTTGCAGACCGACCATGTAAAAGAGAATGGGGGGATAAACTCCACCAGAATGGGAAAGGGGGGCTAAGAGTTTGGGAAAATGGGCTAAGATATGGGGCTTAAGCCCAAAAGAATATTTTATTAATATTCCCAAAAATGTATAAAGTATAAAGCATGGATATTTAAATATATCATAAGCGGGGCAGCCGAAGGACTATTGAGTAGAGAAGGGGCACACTTCTTGGGGTGGGACAAACATGTGGGGAATGAGGTACTGTAGGATGTTAGTTTGAGTTGGTACCCATGCCTAATTTTTTATGTTGTTAAAGAGACATGTTGAGCACTCAACACACCCTAAAAGCCTTATCAAATTTTGTCACTTTTTGGGCAGCACTTGTTTTCTTCATTTGTCTGACTCGATTTCATTTTGGGAAATGTTTTATATTTGTTTGTTTTCATGACTCTTATCACCTATTCAAGTTTGTTTGAACAGACATTAACACTTGAATTAATAATCAACAACTAAACACTGCACCTAACGTGCTCAGGTTCGAGGTAAGAAAGAATTCAAGAAAGTAAAGGAACCACATGAAAACAACAACCACCGATCGCTGGTCCTCATCAACATCAACAAAAGGTGGTTTTGGTAGGTTATTCACATAAAGGTTTAAGAGATAGCCGATCCCCTTCGACATCACTGAGATATGAGAAAGACAGACGTTAACAAAGGATGTAAAGATATAGCTGATGCCTGATGCACCTTATCAGGATCAGGAGAAATCCATAAAGATCACAACAATCATTCCGACTGTGATAGATTTATCTCTGATCACTGATCCCCGATACCTTTTCGGCATTAGGAATTTTTTGAGGGAGCCAACCCGAGAACACTTGGTTAGGTTTATTGCTGATCACCAATCCTTGACACTTTCAGGCATCAACAAGTTAGGTTTAGGTTTTAGAAATGTATGGCTTAAAAAAGTCCCGACTTTGACTGACATGAGAGAATGAATCCACCAGTCTCGAATGCCATGTGTCTTTACCACATAAGAGTATTGTACGATCTAGTTTTATCTCGAGTCATTTTTGGTCCACTAGGTCCTAGTGACGCCTCCTAGTCATCTTTGCCATGTCATCTCTGTATGACAAGATCAATCAACATTGAAGCTTTTGGCAGGAGGATATCAACGAAAATGTTCATAGCACAATCCCGACCCCCGATCNNNGAGGATATCAACGAAAATGTTCATAGCACAATCCCGACCCCCGATCCACCAACTGAAAGAACAGAACGATGGGACGTTTGCGGCATTAGACACGATCAAATTTTGGACATTTAAGGAACAAATTAATGCCCAATCCCACATTAGTTTCTACCTCGTGCTCTGATTACACAACAACATTTTAGAATTTTCGATAGACCACATTACCACCCGTGCCTCCGCCGTCAACCCACGGTGAATTTAAGTTTAAACACCTTTGAAGATACGATGCCATATTTGTTGAAATTTCATTCATAACCCAAATTGAATGGGTGATGTGACATGGTAAGATCATCCCTGTTTAAATCTCTAGAACCATTTTGAACAAACTCATTCTGCACGTAAGTGAATTCCAGAGTGTCTGAAGGAGTATAGCGAGAAACTCGAGACTATACTGACCCTTTTGATTATCAAAACCAGGTTTAACAAGCTTCAGAGTTGCACGAAGAATGCCACTGAGAAATCCAACCACCAGACGCTCGCCTGGAGCACCAAAGATGGAAGAAGCTGAGATAGGTGAAGGTTCTTCTCCAAGGATTGCAAAGCAGTTGGAGTACACTCCTAATGTGGAGCCTGTCATCAAAACAACAACAAAGAAAGATTTGTCCATCCTTTGACCTTTGGTGATATAGAGGAAAGCACCAGATCCAAGGTAGCATTCTCATAGTGGGGGGATCTATTCAACATAATTAGCCGAGAATAATACCCAAAGTATATCCCACACAATGACCCAAACGTAAGGGTGCTCGATGACCAGGTGTTCCCCAACATCCAATGGTCATATTTACAAATGGTGGTAAGAAGAACCCCCATTTTCCCTTGCATAGAGGTTTTGAAATGGCTCATCGACCATACAGAAGGGCACAATATCTTGATCAACGATTAGAATGAAAGATGTGTTGGATTTTTCCTCTCGACATAAGTCCAAAAATACTACAAGCTTAGGGACCTAGAAGAGAAACTCAACACAAAATTCTTGGTGAAGTTCTATGAATTCCATGACATCGGCCGGTTGATGGCTTCATGGTGGAGAGAAGACAAGAAGTTCACCAATCAGAGCAATGGATGGTATGGGACAATCAACCTGAGGGATCCATACATCTATTTGATGGCTCTTATCTATCGACGATCGGTGGGAGAGACTTCAACTAGGGATCGATAATCTCAAAACAATTGAGCACATGTATACAACAAGCTCAGTCGCTGAAGGAAGGAGAGGCACCAACTTTCTACATGGCCTCGTACCTGCTCGATGTCATGTGTGCAAGGAACGTCTTCGCCGACATGAATCTAGGCTAGCATGTTGTAGAACTCCTGGTTCACGTCTACTTCAACATACTTTGGGAGAATAGGTACAAGAAGTATTATGCACTCATCTGCGATGAATTCATCGCTTGCATTTATTTTATTATTTTTAAGAAGGAATTCCCAAGACTATCTGCGGCAGCCAAAAAAATGATAGAAAAGGTAGGCCATTAGTATTTAGACGAACACTCAACCTACATCAGAGTGTTCAAGGCCATCATAGCACCACATATCCTACCCACTAATGTCTCATACTGGCTCATTGTGGGAGAAATCTGTTATCGAACCATCTTGCAGGGCTATAACACCACATTGATCAAAGACAAGAAACGGGCTTTCATACCCTACGGTTTTCATATAGGGTTTTATCTAGTGAAGGATACTTCTCAAAACAAACTAGAAGGGTTGAGCCAACTTGAATTCAGGTTCCTGATAGGCCGATTGCGCAAGAACGACCCTAAAGGCATACTCCTCCAACATGCTTCACAAGTATCATCATGTTGGTCGTATGATCATGATAAGTTTGAGGATGAAATTTTCACAGAAAGTGTCCAGGACTGGGACGAGGTGGTGTAGAGGATGGACAACCCAAACATGACCAGGTTTAAGGCCATGATAATTGATGAACAAGTGGAAATGATAGAGTAGTCATCTCAAGAATCCCTCTGGGCCAAGGAAGAAATCAGAGCGGCAAAGACAACAATGGTGCAGAGAAGGGGATTACTCTCAATACAATCAGCGCAAAGGATCATAGATCGATTGCAAAATGACCCTGGCCTGATAGAAATGATGAGGATCTCGGCCGATGACCCAGTAAAAAGCTGAGGAGAACCAAGTGGCCCAAATCTAATACAGATTGAGGAAACCACCGGGTCAAAAAACCTTGAAGCTATATCACCACATGTCAGATCACCAGGGGAAGCTTAGGCTCAGCCCGAGATAGCAAGGACATCAGGAAGGACAAGTATACAAAATCCCTTGTTCGATTTAATTACCATCTAATATGATGAGGAGAGTTTGGAGGTGTCCCTAGTCACTCTGGTGTAAATTACAGAGGGAAAAGAACCTATGTTAAGAACCAAAGACTGAATACAAAAGCACCACAACTGATATAGAAAAACACAACTTTATTGTATTAAACCCTTGAGGTAGGGCAACACCATACAATGGATCCTATTATGGAAGGGATCCTCTGCTGTTCACTTGCCTCTTCGAGGGGGCTTCCTCCTATTGAGCTTCAACTCCAAATACAATACTTCTCTTCATGTCCCATTACATTGCTCAAGCCAAACAAGAAGGGTTGAGCCAACTTGAATTCAGGTTCCCAATAGGCCGATTATGTAAGCACGACCCTAAAGGCTTGGTCCTCCAACATGCTTCACATGTGTCATCCTATTGGCCATAGACCCATGATAAATTTGAGGACAAAATCTTCATAGAGTGCGCCCAGGATTGGGATGAGGTGATGCAGAGGATGGACAACCCATACATGACCAGGTTCAAGGCCATGAGCATGGATGCATAGGTGGAAACAATAGAGAAGTATTCCCAAGGGGCCCTCAGAGTCAGGGAAGAAATCAGAGTGGTAAAGGCAACAAAGGCACAAAGAAGGGGATTGTTCTTGACACCAGAGGCACAATCAAGGGGATTTCTCTTGATGGAAGAGGCACAAACAATCATTGATCAGTTGCAGAAAGACCCAGATCTCATAGAAATGACGAGGGTTCCTACTGACAACCCAATCGCAAGCAAAGGAGAGACGAGTGCCTCAGAGCCGATGCAACTTGAAGGAATCACCGGGCCAGAAAATCCTAAAATTCCACCACCACAGATCAAATCACCAGGGAGAATTTCAACTTAGCCTGAGATATCAAGGACACCATGTACGACTAGTGTACCAAACCCCTTGCATGATTTAATAACTATCTATGATGATGAGGAGTGTTCGAAGGTTTCCCTGATGACTTTGATGCAGATTACAAAGTAAAAGGAATTCGAGAAAGTATCTTCCCAAGATCTTGATGCTACAATTCAAATCCTTCAACAAAGAGACCAGGAGGTCTAAAGTGTCCTAGACACTGAGCTACTCGATACACCAGAAACCCTAATGGACAACTCGAGAAATGAGATAGGATTGAATGAACAAGAAGGAGAAATTCCACAACATGAAATCAACATCTCAACAACCAATTACCAAGTGAGTACCGAACCTGCCCCTAATTCCTCGATTTTGACCAGTACTTTACCACCCAATGAGAAACAACCAGAAGCCAAGCCATCAAGACATACATAAGAGGTTCATGAACCCAGTCTTGAACAAATATACATCGTCGGGGGTCTGGGAAACACCCTTACTTGGGGAGAGAAACAAATCACTGAACCTATGGATGAGGTCACCGATATACAAGCCATTTCCTACGATCAAAAGAGGAAAGCCATCATGAAGAGAACCACTAAGAAAAGGAGACTTACTTTGGATAGTTCCATCTTGATCACCATAGAGGAAAAAATGATTATCACAGAACATGCCAAGACATCCCAGCTTATTGATGCAGGGAGGGAAATCACAAGTGCCACCCTGGATAGAGAAAGGAAAGATAAAGAGGAGATGGCCACTACGCTAAAGGAGTTGGAGCATCTACACCATTTGGAGAAACACTATCAGGACTCCACATAGGCCACAATATTCTTGAGAAGTGAATTCTAAGATGCCTACAACAAATTCACGAGTGAGCTGCACCTTTTCACTGCAGGGATAGCCAAATTCCAAGAAGACACCCTCATGGCACTAGCGATGTGAAAAGACATGGAAATATGGTATGAGAAGGCCCACCAAGCAATATAAAGAATTTATTATATCAACGCGGTTCAAAAGGGCTGAGATGATGAAGAGCATGATATTTGGGTGCTTAGGGACATCAACATTGCTGGCATAAGAAAGTTTATCGAATATTGGGCGAAGATGGCCCAAGAACCTCATTGGGAAATTCAAGAGAAATGGGCCGATTGCAAAAGAAGTTGGACCAAGATCAATCGGGCGATGAGAGACATCGATCTCCCAAAATTTGGCTCACTTGAGGACTTTGTCGACTTGCATGACATAGTCAAACAAAATGCATAACAAGACTCATCGTGGATTGTAGAGATAAAAAAGGTGGAAAACATGGCACCAGGTCAAGTACAACAATTCATGGAGCACCCAATCAAGTCTCAGGCGATATTACAACAATTAAGTGATAAAGTAGTCAAGTATCAGGCTCTGGCAGTGGAGATAAAGGAGATCCTTTCGACCTCGATGGACCAACACAGATTCCCGTATGCCAACACATGCGAGGAACTCTTCATCAAATGGTCAGAGTATGAGAAGAGTCATCCACTTAAGTGAAACCATTTGATGACTCTTAGAAGACAGATAGATGAAAGCTCCATGTCGCGATGTTTTTTTTTACTTAGCTTGCACTTCTGATAGTTATTTTTAGATAACAATTTGTTATAAATAAGAGGGTCAACCTTTTAAAAAAGGTCGATGGTTTTTGCAAAGACCCTCATTTTTGGAATTGTAAATAACTATTTTGGAGCTACCTTAATTGAGAAGTCCTCTTTAGGACCAAAGACAAGTTTCATTTTTACATCAAAGGTGTGTGTGATTGGATCATAAGGATGAATTACTTCTGACTTTATCTCATGAATGAATGCTGTAATGAGTAAGAGTTTCTTAATCTATTGATAAGTTAGCTGATTCAATATTTTTTTTTATAATTATGGTCTCTAATGATGGAAAACAAATCATTGTGTTAATGTGTGATTAGTGATTAGAGCTAAGGAAACTAATTTTCTTTCCATCATTTTATTTCATGTATGTTTTATTTCAATAATTGTATCTCAGTCAATAATTAAAATACCAACAGGTTGATGTATTAGTACTAGGCTTGTCGTAGGTGTGAAAATATTTTTTTGCATTATTGAGGATGAGGGTTATCAAGAGCTCAGCCTTCCTAAGTAGTTAATTTCCCCCCCCTCTTCTTTTACCCAGTTGGTTTATACTAGCACCTATCTTTCACCAGACCCATTTATAAGAGAAAATAAAAAAAAGAGAACGTTCAAACTGAAGGAGTTTTTGCAAGAAGATGTCATGTAAATAACTATGTAAAACCCATCGATCAATTGGTCGGATCACAAGATCTAGAGAACCATTCCACTATTAAAATTTGTAGAGTCTAATTGGGCCTCAATGGCGGGTTTGGTTCTTGTTGTTGAGTTAAATGGATTTAGGACCCCTCAGCAGAACCTACTATCTCGATTGGAGATGATAGTCTATGGTATCCCAAAATGGACCCACACTCATTCAAATAAGGGATTGTAATTATTTGTTGTTATGATACTCTTCTTCCAGGATGTGAGAATGGCCATCTTTGAAAACCGATCAACCACCATAAATACACAATCTTTTCCTTGCTTGGTGGATGGAAAGACAAACATGTAATCCATCGAGATGGATTCCCAAGGCCTATATAGAGTAGGAAGAGGGATGTATAAGCCTTTCTTCTTGATGGTTGGCTAGGAAATGGCACAGGAAGTGCAAGATCTTATATACTTGTTGACGTCCTGTCAAATTTTTGGCCAATAAAAATCTTTCTGTAGAATGGCAACAATTGTCTCCATGCCAAAATGTTTTGGCATCCGAATATAGTGATCCTCCAAAATCATATTTTCATGCTTTCTTGCAGGAACACAGAAATGGCCTAGATGGCATAACAATCCATCCTCAATGTAAAAATCAGTGAAATTTGCACCTGTACCCAAGAGCTTATAGGTGGTGGTGAAGTCAATATCTTGTTGATAAAGTTGGGGCGACTCAAATGCCTAATTCCCACAAGAATGGAGCACGGTGGTAAGTACATCCATGAGAGGTCAACTGAGGCAGTCAGTGACACGATTTGTTCTCCCTGTCTTATACTTGATATTGATATTGAATTGGTGCAGGTATGTGGACCATTTTTGATGGAGTTCATTCTACAACTTCCCTCGTGTCTGTATGAATTGCAAAGGCTTGTAATCAATGTGGATGATTGTCTCCCTTCCCAAAATGTAATGTTTCCATTGACGGAAGGCTTGCACAATGGAATACATTTCCTTGTCATAGGTGGGGTATTTTCGGATGGTATTTGAGAGTGTCTCACTATGGTACTTTATTGGATGATCGTTCTGAGTGAGAATTGCACCTACAACATAGTCGGATGCATCAATATCAATCTTGAACGGTTGTTGCAGATCGGGTAAGGAGAGTACTGGAGTTGAGCACAAGCAATGTTTCAGATCATCAAATTCTTTTTGGTGTGCCTTACCCCATGCGAAATTTTCCCTACCACCTCCCTTGGTCACTTGGCTGATGGCCCATGCAATATGGGAGAATCTCAACATGAACCATTGATATAAGTTGGCAAGTCCCAAGAAGCTCCAAAGCTCAGTTAGTGTGGTAGGTGCTGGTCAATAACATATGACTTGGATCTTAGCTGGATCCACATGTACCCCATGATCATCAAAAATTTATTCAAAGTATTGGACCATGTTCATGCCAAAGGATAACTTTTCCAAGTTGGCATATAGTTTGTGTTGTCGTAGAGTGTTAAAAACTTGTTGAATATGTTGCATGTGCTCCTCCCAAGTTTTGCTGAAGATGAGGATGTCATTACCAACACCTATCTTTTATTAGACCCACCTATAAGAGAAAATACAAAAAGGAGAACGTTCAAGCTGAAGGAGGATTTTTCACGAGAAGATATCCTGTAGATCATTACATAAAGCCCATCGATTAATTGGTTGGATAACATTAACCAGTGAAGTCCATTATGAAAATTACATTATGCACCAGTGAAGTCCACTCCTTCTTTTTCTCCCTCTTCTGGTGAAATTCTTAGTAATAGTAACCATAAGTCTAAAATAAACTTGAAGAGGAAGAGTAAGAAGAAAAAGCCACCATCCTCTGCTAGTCATTTTGGAAACCTGCACCCGGTCTCTACTAGTCATGCTAGGGGAAATCAACCAACCACTACGAGTCATGCTAGAATCAAAATTCCTGTCACTGTGAGTCATACTGAAATTAGTTCACCAACCTCTTTTGATCATGTGGGAGGCCTATCAAGAACCTCTGTGACTCATGTTGAATACAAGAAACCAACCACTGCAAGTCATGCTGGGGGCAAGATTCTAGCTACTGCTAGTCATACTAGAAAAACATCACCAACCTATACAAGTCATGTTGGATATCAACACCTAGCCTCAACAAGTCATGCTGGGAGTAACCCACTGATCACTGCAAATCATGCTGGGGGCATTGATACTATTGAGAAGACTAAACGTATAGAACATAAGACC
>CBVK0100714164.1:0-18870 GCA_900067695.1 Picea abies
TCTTTTATTTTTTGTTGTGTCATCTCATCATTCTGTAAATTAATCATCATTTTATGAGTTTTTCGATAAAGAGCACATCATCATTTTTATGCAAATCACCTCAATACCATTATGAAATTATTATAAATCAAGTTAGATTTTTCATGTATATATTGTAAAGAAATAAGTGGTGTCTAAGGATTTTCGGATCATCATCCATCTTCTCCTTTCCAATCCACTCTTTCTGAAAAGGCTTCTTATCTTTTCTTTTCTGGGGAATGAAAGGCTTGAAGAATTTTTTTGTCTTTAGGACCACATCTTCCATGTCCCGTGTCCTGGTAATGGCACCCTTCATATTCTTAGGATTGAAGGCTTTCACCTAACCACACAGTGGCTCAAATAAACCTTTAGTGAACAACATAACTAGCCTCTGCTCAAATATATCTATCACTATGATTGCAAGCCTCTAAAACTCCGTAATGTAGGCATCTGGTGTCCCAACCTATCTAAGTTGTGCCAACTCTCTAAAATGTAGTTCCAAATCCTTTTTTTCAAACCGTTCCATCAACTTTTGTGTGAATTCTAGATAGAAAGTAATATTGGCATGTCCCACAGTGACCAATCCATGGTACCGCCACTCATGGGCCTCTCCATCTAAGTGTAAGGTAGTGAATTTAATCGCTTCTTCCTCCATCGTAGGGTTGAGTTGGAAGTATGTGTCCAACTTCTGAACCCATGCTCTAGTTGTACACTTGTTCGAATCATCAAAGGAAGAAATGGATAACTTTCCAACCTTTTGCATGAGATCAATGTTTTGTTGACCCACGTTGACATCCCTTTGTCTATTCCTGTATTTGATAGTACAATAGTCCTGTAATGACATGGCTACATGGAACTCATCACCAAGAGCCTGATATTCCCTCCAATAATTATTAAAGGTTTCACCGTGTCCTTGCTGCCATTGATTTCTTATTTGTTGATCCCCCAATAATCGAGGCAAAAGAGGTCTAGGAATCATTCTATTGGTGGTCCCAATGTTCTTTTCTGTGTCAATATTGTTGTTGTTTCCTTATGCACGGTTCCCATTGTGTCCATTAGTACCCCCCGTACCATTATTTTCCCCATGGTTTTTGTTCCCATTAGAACCTCCTGCACCATTGTTACCCCCATGGTTTTGATTTGCATGAGTGTTGGAAATTAACTATGTCATGAGTCAAGTACTAGTTGTTGTTTCCCCTTGGCTAAATCATTTAGGATATGCATGCCACTATCCTTAAGTGTCTCATTTTTATCCCCCATGTCTCCCTCTTTCCCTACTTTTGGTTGGTCCTCTTCTTATGGATTTGATTGAAAGATGTTTTTTTATCCTTTATACCTCCTTCTCCTATATGTAATGTATGTTTCTTTTCCTGGAATCATCAAAGTATCATGAGATGTACAGGCTAGTAGGAAAACTAGCTTTGATACCACTGTAGTATCCTCCACTAATATTTTGGGTTTTCACTTAGTTAAGTAGTGTAGTCATTTCGTTAAACAATTTGCACATAGGCATTTTATCAAACAATTTATATGACTTTCTAATCTTTGTTGTGATCTAAAATGAAACACAATATTGAACATTCAAAAATATTTATTGCAGTAAACATTTGGAATGGCAAGAGTACATTAAAAATCTCAGCAACACTACAAGTAGCAAATAAGAGAAACTTGTTATATATTTCTTGTAGGTTGTCATTGTAAATCTGAAGGTGAAATATACATGTAGATGACAACAACCTCTTCCAGCGTTTACTACAACAAAGAAATCGTTCCTAGCAGCGCCAACAACAACCACTAATAAGGGTGACCTCTTGCACTATGTACTCAATCCCTACCTAAGAAACCCAGTCTCTATTATATAAATCTTGACCAACAACCCTGCTCTCAGAGTTAACACTTCATAATTGACCCCGGCCTAAAAATAACTCGGCCCTCTTTGGAAATAAATGCAACCACCAATAGTTTTGACCGTCATGTTATTGAACTCAGCCCCAATAACTCTAATAATAGTTTTGACCGTCATGTTATTGAACTCAGCCCCAATAACTCTAATATCAACCCTAGAGAGAAGATTCAACCTCCCAATGAGCAACTCAACTGCCCAACTCAAGCTAATGCAGTCCACAACTCCCAAAAACGTAGCCATGAGCTAAACTCATCCTCCTCAAGTCAAATCTACCTCTGCAAAGGAAAACTAAGTCGCCAAATAATGAAAACTCGACCACATACCTCTGCAAAGGAAAACTCAGTCGCCAAATATCTGAGTGATTTTTCCTCCATGATCAGCTAGGGTGGATAGCCTCACCATCGAACCCAATCTTCCTCTATGGTTTTTTGTGCAAGAGCCAAAACCCACAAGAGCTGCTCAAATTCGTTTTTAGAAACTAACAATATACAATGAGAGAGGGCACCCTCATTCCTCTTTTATTTCCTCGTTCGCCCTTTTTTTTACCATTTTACCCTTTTAATAAAGTAAAGTGACTTTATAAACTCTTTTTTTACCATTTTACCCTTTTAATAAAGTAAAGTGACTTTATAAACTCAAGTCACTTAGAAACACGCTTTTAATTAATTACTCAATGTCACCTTTAAAAAGGTTATTTTTCCGCCCTCGTGACATTAAATAATTAATTAATCCCCCTTTTCCACTGACTATAGCCTACGGGAATGACTTAGGCTATTACCTTAATCTCCTGGAGAGATTATTTGGAAAGGGACATTACACATCATGCACCACACACAAAGGGATGCCCTTGTGCTACTCCGTCAAAGTAGAATTAGGCCCTTGTCTTGTCTATAACTTCTTCAATAGGAATTCTAGGATTTTTTACACGGACACATTGTTTACAACTATTAAGTATACTAACAAATTCCAAGGCACACTGTAGAAGAATAATCTTTCGGTCCTCAAACATGAATTGATTCCTTGGTAACCACATACCCCAGGTTGCAATGAGAGGCAAAGTCCAATACTCCTTAGTATTGTTATTTTCATTCCGATATTTTAGATAGCCTTCAATTGTATCCCCTTGCCAGAAGTTGCTTGGGCCCACCAAATAATCTAGTTCCTTCCATACTTGTTTAGTATAAGAATAATGAATAAGTATATCATTAATATTCTCATCATTTTCTTTGCACAGTGAACACCAACGAGGCCCAGATTTATTCCTTTTTTTAAGATTATCCCGGGTGAGAACATTGTTCTTCCAAGATAGCCACATAAAAATGTGATTTTTTTATGGGCATTTGTATTTCCAAATCCTCCTCCACCACCAAAAAGGATCCTCCATGATTTTATCTTCAAATAACACCTTGCATCCAAGTTTGGGAGAGTAACCACCTCCGATTGGATTTTTGGTCCATCTCAATTCCTCTTCTTCCTCCTTGATTCATACATGAATAGTCTTTAGCTTGACGACATATTCCTCCCATTGAACAACATCAATGTTTAACAAACCCATGGGATCAACTCGTAACCATTCTTGGATCCATATAGAAGATGATTCATTATCTGCAACTTTAAACATCGTGAAAAACATTTTCTCCCTAAGTAATACTATTATATTACTAGATAGTTTGAAGGAGTCTCCACGTCTGACCCATGGGTGTTTGCCTATGCACACCCAATCATCGTCGCTGACCTTCCAAGCAAGATAATTACCAATGAGAGAGTAAGCCTTCACCGTGGCTTTCCAAACAAATGAGCCTTTTAGAAAGGATTTTGCAGGGGATCGAATCCAATCTCCCACTGAATTAGGCATGATATATTTTTGAATTATAACTTGACACCATAGTCCCTTCCTCGATAACAACCTCAAAGCACTTTTTCTCGATAGAGTTGTAGGAAAATGAAAAATATTTTTCAACCCCCAACCTCCACATTCTTTCGGCCTAGAAAGATTCTTCCACTTGACCAATGTTATTCCTCTCTTCTCCATTCTGCCTGCCCTTATAAATATGAAGCATAGATGCCAAATTTTTTCCAAATCGCCTTTCAGTATGAATGCCATTGTCATCCAATAAACTGAGATATTTCAAGCACCAATTTTGACATGATCAACCTACCGCTACGAGACATCCAGTGATTGCACCATATCGATATTCTCTTCTCAATTTTTACTAGTATCCAATCCCAATCCTTTTTACCATAATCATTAGGTTTTATGGTAATTGCAAGGTTTTTTAAACCCTATTGTAATTCTAAGTGTTGGAAAGGAAAGATATCAATTATGTGCCTCTCCTCCTCTTCTTCCAATCTGATAAAGGAGATTGTCAATTTTCTCAGATTCACAAGCATATCGGTAGCCGAGCAGTAAAGATCAAGCACTTTCTTGTGTTTTGCAGCATCCCTTCGCAACCCATCACAAAAGATGAGAATGCAATGAATGAAAAGAAAATGGGTTAAGTTGATCGATCCAATCTTGATCCCTCATAGAGCTCCTATTATTTTTGCATGTATCAACACCCTACTAAGTCCTCCTGCCACAATGAGAAATAATAGTGGAGATAGTGAGAATCCTCGACAGATCCCCCTTCATGGCCTAAATAAACTTGTAGTGGAACCATTTATTAGCATGGAGAAAGAAATAGAAGAAATGTTTTCATTATCCATGTTACACATTCAAAGTCGAATCCCAAGTAAATCAATATATGCCTTGGATAGTCCTAGTTAACTCTGTCATAAGATTTTGTGAGATCAATTTTGATCATCATTGTTGTCAGCTTCTTGGTTTTTATTGAATGCATTCCCTATTGTGTTATTCCAATGGCTTCATGAATATGTCTACCAGAGAGGAATCCAAACTGTTTTTTAGAAATAGATTTAGATAGTATGACTTTTATCCTTTGAGTAATGATATTGGCAATGATTTTATATATACAATTGCACAAAGATACATGCCTATAATCTTCGAAAGACTAAGGATTATCGACCTTTGGTATTGAAGCGATAAAGGTTGAATGTAAGGCAACCAAAACTTTCCCATCAACCTTAGATTCCTCAATGACTCGAAGAAGACCATTACCTATGATCTCATAGAAACCCAAAAAGAATTCAACCAACCACCTCTCTGGACCCGAGATTTTAACCTTCTTCACTCTACATAATACATCCTTAAATTTTGCTTTTTTGACCTCTTCCATCAAAACCCCATTGTCCTCTTTTGAGACGAAACTTGAGAAGAAAGTTGACATGTGAATGATGTCTGCAATGTTAACCCTATAATCCTTCCTGTATAAGCCTTTAAAGTGATCCATCTCAATATTGGCTATATCTTTGAAACATGTAGCTTCATCCCCATTCCTATCCCTCATCTTCTACATGGAATTTATGTTTTCACCATGATTTGCATGTTGGTGGAAGAATTTGGTATTTTCATCACCTTTTTTAATTCAAATGGCATGACTTTTCAACCTCCAAGCCATTGCCTTGTCCACTAACAACTTCCTCCTCCTATTCTCCAAACAAGTGATTTCCATCTACACTTCATTAGAAATGTATCCAACCAGATCCTTAGCATATAACTCCTCTAGACTCCTTTCAACCTTCATTAACCCCCCGATGCCTCTCACCTTCTTTTCACGAGCCCAAGAAATCGTGAAATGCTTTTCCTTTTTGAGATTTTTTGCAAATTGGATGGTTGTTGATTATAGTCTAGTCCCATCAAATTGCATCTCGGTCTCCTTTAGCAAAGCCACAAAGTCTTCTTCGTCAAAGGATTAAATTTGAACAGGCTCAGGGGCTTGACCCCAACCTTTGCCATTTCCAGGGAGATGGGAAAGTGATCTAAGTCACCACCTGTACCTACCCACTGTTTGATCCTGACCTGATCACTAAGAAGCCCTTTTCATAATATGAATCCATAAATTATTTTAGCAATTATGTCTACCCCGACCCGTTTGTTTCTTCAGGTCAAGCAAACCTCCATAGACTCTACATCAATTAGACAACAATCCACCAATATTTGAATTAAATAATCAGATAAGAGGTCTACCCGAGCACTTGGACCCCAAATTTCAGCTCTCCCTAGAGAAAAAATAATCTCTCCACCTAAAATAATGTCATGTTGCTTTACCAAGTCCATCCCAAATAGTTTGTCCAGTGATTTTACCCTATCGACATAAGGCCCATACAAATTCAACAACGTTAACTCCCTGCCCAACTCTTGTGAGTAAAGTATAGTAACTAGACTTGAAATCAAAACCAACGAGTTAGTTATCTGGAGTGCACCCGAATACCAACCTGTAATCAGACCTCCATACTTGCCCCACGTATCCAAAAAACAAAAGTCCCTACTGAAAAACATTGTCCTTAACTCCAATACTAATTTCTCGCCATCACCCATAATCTCCTGTAACAAAATGATACTAGTCTTATGAAATTCCATTAGCCTCTTCAAGGCAATCTTTTTTTCAGAGCTTCCCAATCCCCTACAGTTGTGGGATAAAACAATCATGGGAAAAATTGTCTACATGGCCAATAGCTCTAAGTTCCCTAAACATTGAGGATTGCTTGTCGGACCTAAATTCAATGGCTACTTTTTCTTGTGCCTTTGACATGTATGAACTCCTTCCTCATCCAGCTCTACCCTCTTTCCTGATATTCAAGGCTAAACCACCCTTTACCAACCCCTCCATTTGTGTATGCTTTTGGGTCCTCAAGTTATAATTGTGTTCCTCCTTAGAAGAGACTCTTGAATTCTCTTTATCATTGATTATAGGAGAAAGACTAAGGTCACCCTTTACCCATTTTTCCTTAGTAGAAGGAGATAATTATGGAGGATTAGGTAGTTTATTCAACAAACCAAGAGATAAGCCCCTTTACTCTTATGCCATGGCAGTAAACTCATTCACACTTGAAAGAGCCATTACATACTCCTTGCATTGAATCCTTGAGTTCTTTGAAGCCATAACCTCTTTTGAACAACAATTTAAGGGTGCAAGCCCAAAAAAGGATATACCTTTGTCCAACAAAAGTGGTTGAGTCCGATCATTTTCTTCACAACTGGAATCCTGAGCTTTCACCTGAATCACATTACTCTTTTCCACAGTTGAACCTCGTGACCTTTCACCTCTACCAAATACTTGGCCTCTTGGACACCCACATCACAATTTCTGGTCTCATGAGTTATAGATGTTTCAACTTTCACTGTCACTTTTTGTGGGCTCAAAATGGGACGTTTCCTAACCCAATGTCGATTGTTGCAAGGAAGATGACAATCCTACACAGAGTGGACAACTTTATGGCATCTGAAGCATCTGAATGGAATAACACCTTATTCAAGGGTTTGAGGAAAGGATAAAGTTCCTCTTTGAATGATAATATCGACACCTAAACCATCTTGGATATCTGATTCAACAAGAATACTAGCAACAATCATAATTATAGCCTTTTGGAAGCTCGTGTCTGCCTTCAAAAAACGTCCCATAAAGTTTCCAATTCCTTCAAAAACATGTTCTCATCGGTATTCAATAGGTAAACCTAAAAGTTTCACCCGGAGTGGTATTGTCTCCATCCTTTCTGATCGGGCATTGAAAGACGGTGGTCGTTTTTTTAGCATGGTAGGAGAGTGTTTCCACATCCAACGACTAACAAGATATTTTTGACATCTGAAATAGTTCTAAACATAAAATTCATCCATCCTCTAGCAAGGAAGTAAACACTTAGTACATAGCCCAGTACAAGCACCCACATTTTTTCCATCCAACTAACGATGATGGCTTCATTAAATCGTCTACCAAGAATTCTTCCAACTAAAGTTAGCTCAATCATATTGATTACTTCATTTAATTTCTCGTTGTTGCAAAGAACTAGCCTCGTCGAATTAACTTTAGTTTTCATGCATCTCTTCCTTCTTTTATTTTTTGTTCTAGTGCCATTAAGGACACCCATCCCAGTCTCAGGTCCTGGAATATGAATTCTAGTTTGGAACTTTAGTCCAAGGCCAATTTCAAAATACCGATTATCAATTTTATCCATTTCACATGAGTTATTAACATTTTAATTTCCAGCTAGGATGAGAAACTTCTTTCCCCAAGCAATACCTAAGCTCACACCAATGTCACAATGGTCCCTTGGAACTACCTCGCTGATTTCCTTGCCAAGGGGGGGCTCCTGATTGTAGACAAAAAAGTTTGTAGGCAGGATGCCTCCATTGACTTCAGAATCTAATGCCCTCAGAGATAACCTCCCTCCCAAAACAGGTTCCACGGGAGAATGTCCATTAAGAGAAAGGCCACTAGACTCACCAACCTCCAGAGACTTGGAGGTGGAAGTTAGACAAAAGGGAAGGGTTTGATCATAATGCAAATAAATATTTAGAGAGACATTATGATCATTTGTATGCTAGAGAGACATTATGATCCAGTAAGGAGGCTGCCTCCCCACCCAAGGTGCCCGAAGCCTGTCCATCCTTTATGCTAGACTTGCCAAATATAGAAGGGGATTTATTGTTCGAAATCGAGACTTTCGTCCGTGTTGACTCGTACTTCGTCCAGTTATTTCAAAAAGTTTTGCAAAGAGTTGTGAACCTGTAACTCATTTAAAAATTTAAAATAATTATAATAGGTGGGGTCCCTTAGAAGAAAACACTGAAATGATAAGGTTTGTGTATGGCATTCTCATTCTTAGGATTACGACATGATATCGTTTTCAGTTTGGGCATCACTTCAAGTATGGCAATTAAAATCAGTTATTGCATGGAAATCAATCTTTGGCTTGATGATTCCTAGCATTCTATGATATTTTCTGAATAAATATACCTCCAACACAATAAATGGTATTAAAGATAGATATATATATTTGGATTATGGTTTTGAATACTCATACAAAATACTTGTTTGTATAAGCATACACAACTTGTACTATGCTAGGTTACAATTTCAAAAGACACAAATATTATAAGTAGGTTATAAGAGCAAGCAAGTGTATGGTTCTCATATGTATGGTTCACATAAAGTATGTAAGGGATATAGTTTATGGAAGAGTTAACAAGCAAGTGGTTGATACATGGCAAAGGTATACGATACATATGGATTTCAAACATAACATATATCATTGGTTGTTTTGGTTTTTGATATGTCTATTTTTTATGCATTAAAAGCATATATGGGTAAATACTACGGTGCAAAAGGTTGATACGTGGTGTGTCATTTGATTAATCTTTTGATGGTAACGGAACAACGTTTATATATATGGTATTCTCATTCTAAGCATTATGGCATGATATCATTTTCAGTTTGGGCATCACTTCAAGTATGGCAATTAAAATCAGTTATTGCATGGCAATCAATCTTTGGCTTGATGTTTCCTAACATCCTATCATATTTTCTAAATAAACATACCTCCATCACGATAACAATAAATGGTATTAAAGAGATATATGTTCTGATTATGGTTTTGAATACTCATACAAAATACTTGCTTGTATAAGCATACACATCTTGTATTGTGCTAGGTTGCAATTTCAAAAGATATAGATGTTATAAGTTATAAGAGCAAGCAAGTATATGGTTCTCATATGCATGGTTCACATAAAGTATTCAAGGTATACTGTTTATGGTAGAGTTAACAAGCAAGAGGTCGATAAAAGGTATATGATACATAAGTATTTCAAACATAACACATATCATTGGTTGTTTTAGCTTTGATATGTCTATTTTTGACGTATTAAAAGAATATATGGGTAAATACTATGGTGCAAAAGGTTGATATGTGGTAGGTCATTTGATTATTCTTTTGATAGAAAAAGGTTGATATAGTTTGGGGTTGATACCTTATGGTTCGTTAAGCGTGTTGATAATACTTAGTTGATATGAGAATGGCAACATATGGGATTTGAGTTGGCCATTACATCGGCCATGCACTGGATTGGAAATAACATGGGCATTAATAACACCAAACCTGTGTTTTACCACCTTGGAAGTCTGTAGGGTTCTCATCATTTCTAGTTTTGGTTTGGATTGTTGAGAGAACTGCATTTTGGCTCCAAAATACACCTTGTTCGTTGTGCAAATGTGAAGCCGGTGCAACCTCTTGGATAGGAATTGTTATAAATATTGGGTTCTCCCTACAAGGTATACACACACACACAGCCGAAAACAATATTGAAGCATATTTGTTAGTAAATGGTTTAGTTTGGCTCTGTATTTGGTTGCTTGTATGTAGTTTTTCTTCTCCCCTATTATCCACTTCCATATAAAGAATTTTGTAATTTAAGATGTTAAGTTTTGTTGAACAATTGTTATAAAGATTTTTATGTTACAAGAGGTGGTAGAAATGAGAATCAAAGATGGGTTTTCTTTACCATATTCTCCTGAATTTTTTTGTTGTCACTCCCTCATTTGATCACTTTCCATGAATTTTAATGGTTTAAAAAATTGTTTGGTTATGAGTCAAATGGAAAATGAGTATTAAGCCAATCCCCAAATGACGACTAGGCTTATGTTTAATGCATGCGACCTGGGTTTTGATATGGAAACATTTAAAAAAAAAACATGAAGGTTGAAGGCCTGGTTATATTGATACCAAATGATTGTATCTCTGCTCATCTTTAGTTATTGTTCAAGCCAAATATTTTGCCTCTGTTAAAAGAGCTAGTTTTTGTTGAAGTCTAAAATAATGGCATCCTTTCTTGTTCTGTTGGCTTCGTTTACATTAAATGTATGGAATTCATGAAATAAATCTCAACCATATTTTTTTAGCATTAGCTGGCTTAATAAAAAGGTCAATTTTTCTAAGCCAAGACTATTGTTTACCCTCATTTCCAGCTCATACCCAGTTCACTGTTGGTGATTCATATAAATGATACTTACCTGGGCTATTTCAAACCTATCCACATCCTCTCGTCCACGTGGAGTCTCTATGATTCGTTCCACTCCGTCAAAGGTTGATTGTGTGTTTAAAAATTTGTGTTGGGCACCACATGAACCCTTGAAATTTCGGGTGTTGGAAGAGTTATAAACAAAAAAAGTCGTAAATTGCAACTGTTGGTTGTTGATATATCATTTCGAAAAAAAAAATGTGAGGGTTGATATGTTAAATGACATTGGCTCATTTATTCTTATGGTTGTAGATTGCAATGGTTTTACCATTTGTGTTAAGAATGCTATAAGGAATGATTGCGGTCTTTCAATTTTCATTTCAGTGGTTATAAGTTGTTAGTTGACATTTTTTGGGTTATTATGGACAAACATTAGAAGTAATGGTTGAAGTTTGAGTCCTTAATGATTTCACATGAATTGTCATACATTATAACTTCACTATTTTCCACTTTTGATAAATATATTCCCTATATTATTTAATACAAAGTCTTATTAAAGTACCATGCTTATATAAATGTATTAAAAGACAAAGAAGCTACCCCAATCATTCATTATTTTCATTTTTATTTTTTGTCATTAATTCATGTTTGTGTTTAAGAAGAGATATATTGAAGAGGCATATATAAGATTGAAGCTTTTGATTGGCTAAATAATTTTTGAAGGAAGAATTATTGGTGTTGAATGTATTTTGGATTTCTTCCCTCTTATGCATTATTCCATTTTCATTTATTCCCCGCATGCTTGATCTGCCATATTGTACACGGAGCCTTACTAAGTTATATTTAACAAATATTATTATAAATGTTTATTTTCTTTGTGTAGTATTATACTTGAAATATTTCCTATTAACTGATTGAAATGACACATGGCAATATAATATTTTCTTTAGCAGAGGGAGTAATATTGGAAACAAAGGAAGAAGAGGCATAATTCCTAATGTGTTTTGGCGGCATGGAAGGCACAAGAGGATGAGATTTTATATCCATTTTGATGCAGACTAAGATAACTTTAACCAATTGGTGAAAACTCGTTATATAAACCTTTGTGGATAGCCTGCTCTACCACAACCTCCAGCTCCTCATAGTGCACCTTTGTAGCCACACCCCAGTAAAAAGGACTTTTCCAAGTCTCTTGTTTACCAATTAATGATGGTTGGGATAACAACCTAGTGAATCCTCCTTCTGGTATCACAGAGTGGCCTGTCAATCCCCCTCTACCTCCTCACACAACACCATTTGTTACATCAGCTGCTTCCATAGCTCGTTCTCCTCCCAAGGACCATAGAGTTCCCTCTCATGAAATTAAAGTGGACAAAGGAAAGAAACCTATTACTACCCCTAACACAATTGCATCCCATTCATCCTTTTTACACTCAAGACAACACTCAACAAAAGAAGAAAGTGGTAAAAGATAATTTGACTTCAGTGACATGCATCCATAAGTAAGTAAGTGCGAACAGAAAAAGGCTTTTCTTGAGGACGTGCTAAATCTTAGATCATATGTGTATGAAGGCAGGAAAGAAGGAGAAAGTTATTTCAGGAAATAAATACCCTCATCTTTTTTAATTTGTGATATGGAAGTGTTTTCTTCTAGACATATGATACTCTATTTTGGGACATATAGTAGACATATTCAAGTTATTTTTGGAGTTACAAGGGAATTTCTGAAAAATAAGGAGACGAACACCTAGTGGGACCCACCTATTATTAATTTAAATACAAAAATATATTTGAACCCTTGTGTTAAATAAAGTTGTCCTCTCTTAAATAAAATTTAATTAAGTCTTAAAATAAAAAGGTAGTTGAATTACCTAACTAGAAGATACAAAAGCAAGAGGAAACCAATGCAAGGAAAAAAATAGAGATGTGAAACTTTTGATAAGGTATGCCAAAGTTTTAAGTGAGATATTCATCTATTCATGCCATTATGAGTTTTCATTAGAGTTGAATTGTCTTGTTGATAACATGGTTGATCTGAAGGTGGCAAATAAAAGACTAGGAAGCATTGATTGGTGATATGCTCCAAGGTCATTTATTTTTCTTGAACTTTGTTTGGTTTTTAATTAGAAGTTCTGAAGTCATTCAATGCTAATTAATGCTAGTTTTGCAGAGTTCAAAACAATGATGCACATGTAACTTGAAGTGATCCAGCTTGGTGTTGTGTTGTGATATTTTCTTTTAACATCATATGTCCATGTATGAGTCTTAATCACATATTGGATTTCCAAGAACTTCTCTGGTCTAGGTCTTCGCAAGGACCTTCTTGAGTTGTAACTTAGAGTTGATATTGATGAAATGATTTGTTGATTATTTCTCACTTACAAATTTGTTAAATATTGTATTTTGTCCATATTTCAGTGTTCTTATTTTTTATAATTCTTCTATTTGCAAGTTCTTTCTTTTTATTTCTCTCTTTAAATTGTATAATCTTGGACAAAACACATAAAAATTATACATTAAAAAACAGATTTAGATCTAAGAATCATATTTCTCGAGGTCTTATTTAAATTTTGACATGATATAAATTAGGGTGATAATCCCACCCATATCACTTAGCTTGACGAGATTAAAAAATGTACGAGTAAGGAACATAACCATTCCTTTCATCAATGGTCTATATCTCCTCCAAACTTCTGAGCGGGCCCTCCAAAAACCCTCTCCGATCGTTGGGATTAGAACCTGCTAGCTATAACATGACATGATTGTCGATCACTGCAGGGATTTCTCCTCCATATTGGATAAAGATATCTAACTCTCGCAAGTCGTTCGGTGAGTAATCTAGCTCCTCATCATAGTGATCCATATTGAATGACATATGTTATTTCATATAAAGTTAGACAACGTAAGAAAAAATCTTGCGGAAACCATAAAAAATCCCACTCTCCATATAGATATCCTTTGTGAGTCCTTAGGTCCCACCGTGTCATCTAGCTAGTGTCAGAATACCCTTCCTGCGACAAGCCAAAGAAATCTTCATGACCCAAAAAATGGAGAAAAAACCTTGTACTCCATCTTCAAAAGTGGTATCGTTGATGCTAGAATACCCTTCCTACAACAACCCCAAGAAATCTTCATAACCTCGAAACCACATAAAAAAGAACCATAGCTCGACCTTTTGCAGATATCACTACCTTGAAGACTTGTGGATGAGACAATTATTTTTTGTTTGATGTTATGTTTGATATTGAACATGATTATCTTCCATTGTTGTCCGCTTCAAAGACCCTATTTCGTTTCAATTTGTTGATTTAAATGGTAGGGACTAACCTACTCACAATCCTTGTCACTAAATGGTTTTCCATTAAAACGTTAGGATGTATAAGGCTCAAAAGCAGAATAAATACTTTCCATACTATTAAGTGCTTCTCCAATAAAACATCAAAACATACTAGTACTGTAAGAGGAATAAATCTTTCCATATTACTAAATGGTTCTCCATTAAACACTTAAAAAGTATAAAGCTCATGAATGAACTAAAATCACCACTATGACTCTTTCCCTTATGCCTATAATTTGTTATTACTATTAGGTTCATGGTTGAAGCTATCATGTTGAAATATCATTCCTTTCAAATGGATGTGTTCATGAGGACCTCAAGATGCCAAATGAATGGTAAGATACAATATTTTTTTCCTAAATAGTATCTTACAATATATCAATACAATATTGTATCGATACAATATATATCGATACAATATTGTATCTTACAATAAATGATAAGATACAATATTGTATCTTACAATATTTCTTCTCAAATTAATATATTGATACAATATTGTATCTTAAATGGTAAGATACAATATTTTTTCCTTGGTTGTCTAAATTTATATGAACTTGGTATTAAAGTTTACGATGGTTTCACTTCCAACGCATTCTCTTTAGAGAGAGGAGTGCAAGACAAAGGCATACGAGGACATATAAATAAATGTTATAAAATAATTATTAGTTGAATCTTCCAAAGTTTATCTTTTAAAAGAAAATATATATTTCTAAACTCTTTAATATATATTATTTACAACTCAATGATTAATATTATTTTATTTAAGTTGGTTTTAAATGATAAACCCTTGGAATTGCGTTTATGGTCGATTATTGTTTTGGGCACAAAATCAAATCAAGTCAAGTGAGGAATGAATTATTTGGTAAAAGAATGACTCATTTGTGTAACAAGGTTTTTTTCAGTTGTAACTTAGCATTGAGATGAGTGGTTGAGGTTAGTTGTTATTGAAATGTTATAAAGATGACTAGTGTCGTAATACAAGGTTGGTTGTGGTGGACTTTGGAGTAAATTCAGGGTGAAGTTATTGTTACATAATGAATTTCTTGTGATGAATACTTTTGAGGTTTCCATGTAACCAACATTCTTGTTGTTTCAATGTTGAGTTGATAGTATGCAATAAGATGATTTGATAATTTAGTCCAATTTTAAAAGGTTGTCAATTTAATCATATAGTTTGCCTTCTAATATTTTTTTAACTAACATTTATACTGTATTAACAAAAAAATGAGACTATCATTGAACCAAATAGTTATAGTACATTCTAAAAATCAAAATTACAAAAACAAGAGTGGTCTCCTCTATGAACATACAACCCTAGAACCGTTTCTAGACATCTAGTCTTGCTTATTAAGGTACAAATTAATCTACTATTACAAACTCTCAAGAAACTACCTGTTATTTTTATAATCTTCAAATATATTTACCAATGTGGATGGTATATGTCCTTGGACAGGGTGGCCTCTTGTGCAACTTCTATTATGATATATGCACATCCCATGGTCATGTTACTTGGGCAAATCATTCACTATCCTACTAAGGATCGATGGCTTCTTAGATTTCTAAAATTTCATTACAAATGGGTTGCACAAGTCCCAAAACCTCATTTTTCCTATGGTGTGATTAGACTAATTAGTATATTAATTATTGTGCCCATAAATGGAGAGAGGCTATTTATTCAAGGACATCTTGAAAATACCTCTAGCCTAAGCAAAATTCATTCTAGGTGGCTTCAAATGATGAATTCTAGTGAAATGGGTATTTTGGAGAAGACTCTACCCTTAAACTATCAACTTCATCTCATTACTCATTTATCTCTTCTTGAATGCAATTTAAATTTCCCATTCTCACCAATTGTTGGAATCCAACTCCATAAACCCTTAAAAATAGTGAATACCTAACATGGAGTCTTATCCTTGAAACTTTGAGCTTCAGAACACCCAACGTATGGGTTGTCAAATCCAACTCAAAGCAAGAGGGAATTAACAAACACCCTAAATGCTAGTGGAGTGTAATAGTTGGGGTGGGCGATGAGAGTTGAAATAAATAAAGTTGTTTTTGAAAAAATAAACGTTAATAATGGAGTGTTGTATAAGATCAACGTGGTAACATGAGATTTGTTTTAATAATAAAGCTTCAATTGATTGAGCATGTAGTTTCACACAATGGTCTTGCATGTATATGATCTAATTTAATATTCAACTATCGTTGCAACATGAAATATTGTCATTGAAATATCTGTGATGAATTTTGAGGTAACTCATTTCAATTTTCAATGGATAACGAGTGAAATATTAATATATTTTTTTACATGAGTTTTAAAGAGTTTTAAAGAATGAATAAGGTAAATATGAATAAAATAGAGTGTGGTTTTCCTTTTGATGGGATGATGGGGATGTGTGTCTCCTACACCATTATTGTTACAAGTAGAGATAGTATAGATTACCAACATATTAGAGGTAATGCAATATGATAAAGGCAGGTCAAATTTATAGATGTCGAGACAGTTTAATTGGAAACTAAATGAACATGTTGGAAGATGATACATTGAGTACATGAGGAGTATTGAGAGTTATCATTGAAGAGAATGGCTTATAGTGATGTTAAAGGGAGTTGGGTTTTACTTGTAGGAGTATGGAAGTAATAGACTTTGTGGCTCTCACATGCATTGTTGCATCACCCTGAATCAACATTATGTGGAAAAGAGTGTTAAGGAGAAAGTCGTCTCTGGTAGGAGATCCTTGAGAATCACCATTTCAAATTTTTTTAACATGGATTATGCTACCAAGTTGCTCGTTTTTTAAACAAATGGCTTCAAGAAAGAACAAGGTCATGTAAGGGTTATCCCTCCCAATCTTCAGGACAGTTGAAGACCATTCAAGCCCCAAACCCGAAAGGAGAAGAATGCACCCCAACCTTGTGCTCATAGGTAGAAGTCGAAAGCTGTATGAATTGCAGAGGGTTTCACCTTTAGACATAAGGTCTCCATGATCTAGAGGCTAACCAATTTAGAAGACAAGGCCTTCCAAAGGAGAACGATCTCCCATGATCAAGTGATCAATAAGGATTTGGAGAATATAGTGCTAGACACCAATGTCTCTCATAGTACAGTCATCCAATATTCACTCATGATTGACCTATACTAGCCCACTAAGGAGATTATTGCCTGCAACATGGACACACATTAAAAATTGGATAATTATATATGGGAACACATCTTGGACATTCTTTACTAGACAGCAAATACAACTCCCTTCTAGATGCAATTCAGGGCTCCTTCAAGAGACAAGGGGGTTCATAATGTGGACATGATATGGAGGACTCGACAACAACAAACAAAGACTCCAAGTGCTAAGGTTAAAAGAACCCAAAGCAACCCATCTCTATTGAGGAGGAGGAGGAGGAGGCCTAACCACTAGTTTTCCTAGTTCCCCTCTCATGCTTTATGTTCATATTTTTTGGTATTTGCCAAGGTAGGTTTAGAACCGGTTCCTCTTTCTTAACTTCATCAGTCAACGGGCTAGCCCATGCCAACTTCTCTTCAGACACTGTTTATGTTTTCTTAATTCAAGACATGCCCAAAATTGCTACTATTTTAAGCCTTTTTTTTTAATATTTGGCAAAGAGGATGCCGAGTACAATCAATAAACTCAAGTATATAAGTTTTTCTAATGAGTATTTGACAGAGCATTCAAGTCCTATTGAGTTAAATACTCACCCTTCTTGTAATTTCCACCATATATATGGGTAGATAGAATCACTCTTACTTACACAAAATGGTTTTCAATAATATTGTATGAGAAAAAAATATATAGGGTTGAATTCTGATAATATTATACGAGGACAAATTCTAAGGGTTAAATTTCACTTTTTGGTTAAGTTTTTTATTTCAAAACAATCTTGCTAATTTAAAACAAATATTTATCCAACCTTTTATAAGACAAAATTAGTTCACATGACAAATTACAAAAACTAGTGAAGTTTAGGGTTCGTACACAACTTTGTACTTACTAAACTCTTGTGTTTTCATATTAGCTTAGGAGGCTTGTGCCAATCATTTCAATTTTTTTTATCATTGTAGTTCACCCGCTTGTGATTACATTCATGACAATTTTGGGGAGCTAAGGTAGTCTCGAAATTACCATAGATACCAAAAGAAGTGTGAATGGTAAAAGTCAATTAATTTTCACTTGTGTGCAATGGGGAGAAGCGAGGACCTACATATATGAGCATTGTTTTCACTTGTGTGCAATGGGGAGAAGTCGATACCTACACATATGAGCATTGTCATGCTTATTCAACATTCACATTCTTATTGAATCGTAAGAGGTTTGCACTAGTTGTTTTGGATTTTTCAATCATCACAATTGCCTTGCACACGATGTTATTCATCGTGGCCCCACAACCAAAAGAAGGGGTGAATAGTAAAGTCTATTAATTCACATATGCCAACCTATAAAGAAGTAAAGCCCTACATGTATGAAAATCTATGCTTAATAATACTTTTCGTACGAATTCGACATGGGCTCCTTATTTAACAACAACATGAGGATTTTTAAGATGTTGGTCAAATATTCATTGCTAATAACAAAGACATTTTTATTAGTCTCTGTCATGGGACTATAACAATGAGTTTGCTTTTGATGTGACATCAATTTGCCTTTTACCATAAATTTGTGTATGCAATATAATGTTTAACAGAAGAAAACAAATATATATTTTTGGATATAATAAAAATATTTTTGTTTCTCATTT
>CBVK0100714181.1:0-38287 GCA_900067695.1 Picea abies
GCTCTTCCGATCTCACAATAATGAGTCATATTTACATCAAACAATATTGGGTCCATTACACAAGCCTTTGTGATGCGATGCTTTCTTTAAGGGTTGACATCAATGACAACCAACCTTAATCAACACTCTGGTCCCGAGCTCACTCGCTTTGTACATTTGTGAAGATTTTGTAGTGTATTTCAGCCATTAGATATACTCTTTTGACCTCACACATTAGGGGTATATATTATAACCCTAAATTGCACCATACATGCATACCTAACATTTGTCCCTTTCACATGCAAATTTTGGCAAGAGATCACTAGACAACTCTTCTTACAAACACTATTTTTGAAGATGTATGCACTCTGCACCACTACTGACTATGTACAAATGATTTTTTCACCACTACAACCTAGGTATGTATGCTAGTTGCACCATTACAACACACATATGCCCACAAAAGTTGCAAAAGTTAAAAAGCTTCAAGGAATTCGTTGAGATTATAAGCTATCGGGTAGTTTTCCAACTGTTCCACTGCCTATAGCTCGTCACCCAACCAAATAACCATCCTTTTGTGATATAAACGGAGTTGTTGGGGTCTCATTCAAAACATAAGAATAAGAGCAATGAAACTTTGACCATTTCACAAACCCTCATTGCCCCAAGAATTTGCAGCCACCTTGTGAGATTTGCATCAGAATTTCCCATTCTATCCCTTTTTCCTCTATCATAAGCCTATTCCATTTCCCTAGAATAAGTGTGAGAGGAGAAAGAGGGCAGTTGGAGCTTGATGAAAAAGCAGTCGTCGATCTCATTGTAAGTAAGCATTGTGATATCAATAAAAGAAATACTTTTTCAGTCCTGAAACATGATGTGTCAAATATATATGTTTGATTTATGTTTTATACTAACATATAACCCATGATTTATATATGATATGCATGTTTTTAGTTCCCTTTTAATCTATTTGTGAATGCAGGCCAGCCTTGGGAGGAGGCTTGTAGTCAACGGAGAAATAAAACATGGAAGGATTGACACCAGATGCAGAGTTAAAGGTAGAGTTACCGAAGATTTTCCCTCTGTATCTCATTCATGAATGTGGGGTATATTCAGGGTAGTTATAAAATGTAGAAGAATTTTATACGGTTAGATCTTCCTACATATTGAACCCTAGTGTAGTCCATAGGGGGGTTTTCTTGGTATAGCAGAAAGGTACAAGAGAATTTTAAAGAGGCAGAAGACGGACACAAATGTTATGCATATTTAAAGAGGAGACACAAAGAATTTCAAGTTAGGGACCATGTATACTTAAAGCTCAAAGCAAGGAGAAGCTCTCTAAAGCTAGGAAACAATTCAAAGTTTTCACCGAGGTTTTGTGGCCATTGTATACTTAACAGAAAGTGATAGAATCACTATAGGTTCTAATTCCTAATCATAAGGGTTGTACATGTATAATAGCAGTATATATATATTCAAACGTAGAGGAAAATAGTATTGTTACTAAATTTGTATTAACCATCAAATGAGATAGAGAATATCATGCATAGTTGCTATTTAAAATTCTGCTCAATTACCACTTAAAAATAGATGGAGCGAATAATAGTCCTCTTCCATAAAAGTATGCATATTCCTTATGTTTATCACCACATTTCAACAATGAACTATTAGTATACTAATGCATGCTATAGTAGTTGTACAATAATGGAACCATTATTCGAAGCTATTTCAATAGCCTGTGTATTACATTTGAAAGAAATTTAACATTTGAAAGAAATTTACAAACAACCCGTATATGAATTTGAAGGTAAATTAGAAAACAACCGGAGTGTCCATGAGAACCATGATTTTAATTTTAATATAGGGGAGTACCCTAGGGAAAGGACCTATTTTTCCACAATTGTCAGAATCTAAGAAGGTGTGTCTAAGTGCAAATACCAGAACTTGAATACCTTTTGAGTATGAAGGCTCCTTTTGAATATGCCCCCTCAAACTGTTTAAGCCTAGAGAAACAAAGGGTAGGGTTATTAAACCATACTATCCTTTAAAGAAATTTAATTAAAGATATTTTTTAATTAACCGAGATAAAGGATAAATTATATTGAACTCAGAGGAGGACCAAGTTGTCACTAGGAATGGTGTTGGACGATCTGCCACCACCAAAGGGGGAAAGTGTATCCTTGATCCAAATCATAGTTACCCTCACAAAATGATTAAAGGCCCCATAATTAATTGGTGAAATCTGAATGAATGTTTTCTTTAAGCATAGAAGGTAAGTTGTGACTTATAGTAGCAAGAATTTTAAGAATGAAAGAGTATAAAAATGTACATGAATGAAATATTTAAACATGTTATACATTGTACAGTAATAAAAAAAATTATAAGTTGTGAGCCTTATGGTGATAAGAAATCATACAAATTATTAAGCTACACAGTGATAAGACAAAACCCACAGAGCATAGTCGCTAAAACTTTGGTGGGTAAATTGATGGAGGGAATACACGAAAGTCATAACATTGTAAAAATAAAACACACAAAGTACAATTGTATATCCCAAAAGGGTAGAAATATATCCTTATACATGTACAGAGCGTAGGAATTTGAGTTATGTAGCGTTGTATAACCCTTTTGAATGCAAAAGTTGTAAGACAAAAATCGTACTACTTCAGATAGGTAATCCCCATGATGGGTAAGTAAAACATTTTACATGAACATGAAGTTGAATTTGAATTATGTACATAGTGAAATAAAATCCTTCCATAGGGGTAAACCATTTTCGATCTCGAGGGTTTAGACAAGAAACTACCTTACTAGTCTGTCAAAATGGAAGAAAAGTATGAGTTGCTAGAGAAACCACAAGAGAAATTCAATATCGAAGTTCAGAATTTAATTATAGGCAAGCAATTAATAAAGTAATTACGAATGTAATTGATAAAATATAAGTTCCATGTTCTGGCATAGCATCATGCATATAGATATTTAATTATAAAACCTTACAGTTGGTAAATCATGAACCAGTAGATCTAAGTCATTGTCGTATAAATTCTATATCGACTCGTAAAGGGAGCAATAATGTGAATCCCCAAAAATCCTTGAAAGGTTTAAATCTATACGTCTATCTGTATATTCACATAGAAATATAGTTCACAAAAACAAAAACAAAGATACTCATATATGGTTCTGATGGATTCTAAGAACGATGTGTACACTCACTTGGAATGCTATCATTCCATTATTTTTCTAGAACTTACCACGATTTCACAGTAATTAAATATACTACAGAGGGTATGGATATTGGGGCTTTGGACAGAAAGATAAGGAAAACTTAAATATGAATGATTCAAAGCGATCCAATACTAACCGAAGCTACTCTAAATTTTTTCCTAAATACCTCAAACACGAAGTTCCCAAAAAGAAATAGTTACAGAAGCAAAATGCAGTACGACTACCATACAGGTTATCCACTTCTTTTTACAGAATAATACAGGCAACAAATATTTTTGGGTTACCTGGTACAGAAAGAAGACCAGATGGTTGTGCGCCTCCACTCTTATGCAAGGCAAGTTCTCTCCAAGTCATTGGCCACACATATAGAGAAATTTCATTACATGGTTAATGCTGGGGCATTTTTTTCAAATGAACAAAGCCAAAGGATAAACGATACAACAATAACCTCGAAACCTTATCAATGCAGAGAAATAGTGATAGGATTTCTCACAGTACCCTGGCTATGTGATCAAATGGACATGGTGTGTCCTCATTGTGAATGGTCACTTAACTATCCAGTACACCACATGACCACTCTTAATTGAATAGCCAATTGATTAATGTGATTACAGACAAACTTGACATATCCATTAACATAGTTTACAAAATTCTTTCAATGTTGGGGTCAGGTCACGAAGTCGGACGATATTTCACTCTGTTAGGTTTTGGACTTAGGTATGGCGTAAGAGCAAAACCATGGCACTAGGGTGTAGGATATTTCATCTCTACTTTGGAAGGAAAACCTCGTAAGTACCTTCTTAATGTACCTTCTTAATAACCTTTGTTCACACTAGTAAGCTTTTCTTGGGGTGGTTTACCGAGTTATATCAAAATGAACTACTAAGAATAGTGAATGGTTATGTGAGTACCTATGTTACATGTTGTTTGTTTACAATAAGTGTGATATCTTAGATAGATTTTATGGCATGCATAAAATCCTTATGGTCACTTATGTTGCCATTTGTTAAGGACGCCATTATGGTGAAGGATCATGTTTTAAATATGATTTTTAAGTACAGTTCTATTATGCAATAGCCCATATGGCCTGCCATATATATATATATATATATATATATATATATATATATATATATATATAATATATATATATATATAGATGTAGGAGGTGTATATAACAAGTAATATTTTTGACCAATTATGTATATGCGCATAATGGTATGTTAAGAATTTTATTATGTAAAATTTTATGAGTAAGTGTGAAGTCTTCACTTAATTATTACAAAATGAATATGTTGAGTTGTGATATGAGTTAATCCTATGGTAAACAACTTATATAGATGCACCATGATAGGAATAGTTTCATGGTTATGGAAAGTATAAAATAGTGTCCAAATGCATACAGTAAACAATACATGCATTTTATTCGTTAAGTAACGATAACAAAGTTATGGTGAATAAGTAGCGAAGAGTCAAGGAGTTTTTAATGCACCCTATAAAAAAAAAATATTTTGGTAAATTTAGGGTACATTACATATAGTATGAGAGCTGGAGGTTACAACACTTGGACCTTAGGGAAATCCCAATTTATTTTAGTACATTTATTTCTATTAAAGGAAAAACTAAAAAAAGTTCTTACTGTTAGAAACAAAAAAAAAAATGTTGTGATAATGGCAACAGATAATGAAGATGCGATCAAACTTAAGAGAATCTAGATCAAGGACCTCCTAGAGAACCTAGACATAATAGTGAAGGAATTTCAGCCACCTAGGTTCTCGAAACAACGAGGAACCTTATCGTGGAACTGTAAGTTTTCAAGGAAGATAAAGGGAAACTGAAAAAAGCACATGAAGACCAGCGGGAAATAAATGAAGTGTTGTTATTCAACATAGTAACAAAAAAGAGTCCAAAAGACAACGAGGAGGAAGAAGTCAACAAAACATCCTCTAAAACTTATGGTCCTGAAAAAAAAATGAGAATAGCTCTTCTGAAGGCACACAAACAACATGCGACAAAACAATCACATGAAGGAAAAGAAAATAGATGGATCACCTGGAAGGTGAATACAAGAAGATCAAAGCATCCACCTTTGACAGAGAATCGAGTATGGGTGAAGAGGATGAAGCATGGTTACTGGATATAAGGAAATACTTCCAAATCTATAATTATTGTTGTAACATGAAGGTCTCGATGACCATTTATAAATTGAAGGGAAAGACAAGTATCTGGTGGAAAGACCTGAAATTGGCCAAAGGATTAAAAGAGAAATAGATGGAATGGTTAGAATTAAATAAATACTTCAAGAAACAATATTTATCAAAAAGTTATTACGAAAGAAAAACTAAGGGATTTTATGAGCTAAGACTCACACAAATGACCATGGATGATCTGATAAATAAATTTATTGAATTATTAATATTTGTACCATACATCAAGGAAGACAAAGTGAAAACACATTGATTCTTAAGATGCCTACCACAATCATACAAGGACATAATTGAATTCGACAATGAAAGGAATCAGAAAAGTAGTCTCAGTTAGGCATATTTCAGCCATGCAGTTTAAGAAATGCATGAATAAAGGTTGTCAAGTTTATGTTATTGAGGTGAATAATCTGTTAGAAAAGGAATATAAACCAAGTCTATAAGATTTTTCAGTCTTGCATGGGTTTAGAGATGTATTTGTGGATGAAATACTAGAACTACCTCCAAGAAGAGAGATAGATTTCTCGATCGATCTTACTTCAAGGATTTTGCATGATATCTAAGGCACCCTATAGTATGAGTTTACCTGAATTAATAGTGTTAAAGATTCAACTGCAAGAACTGTTTGATGAGGGATACATCAGATCGAGTGTCTGGACTTGGGGAGCACCAGTCCTTTTTGTTAAAAAGAAGGATGGAACTTTAAGATTATGTATTGATTATCGACAATTAAACAAGATGACAATTAAGAATAGGTATCCTCTATCGAGAATTAGCGACCTATTTGAATAGGTTGGAGGATAAAATATTTTCTCTAGGTTAGATTTAAGGTCTAGTTATCACCAAGTCAGAATAAATGATGAAGATATAAATATTTGTTTTTTTAGAATGAGATACATACATTATGAGTTTTTTGTTATTCCATTTGGTCTTACTAACGGATCAACAACAATTATGTGTTTTATGAATAGTATATTCAGTCAATATTTGGATAAAGTTGTTTTAGTATTTATTGATGACAATTTAGTTTATTCGAAAATGGAAGAAGAATATGAAGAACATATGAAAATAGTATTGAAGACCTTAAGGAAACACAAGTTGTATGCAAACTTTGAAAAGTGTGACTTCTACCAAAGGAGAATGCAATACCTACGACATGTGATATCCTAAGAAGGTATTGTGGTTGACCGAGAGAAGATAGGAGCCATCATGGAATGGCCTATCCCTAAGGATGTGGATGACATCAGGTCATTTATGGGAATTACGAGTTACTACCACAGATTTATAGAAGGGTTCTCCAAGATATCATATCCCACCACGTCTCTACAAAAAAATCGAATAAGGTTTACGTCGTCACAAAATATGAGGACAAATTTAATAAGCTCAAAGAATTGTTAACTACAACAACTATTTTAAGGGTAGCAGACCTGGATAAAGACCTTACAGTTTGCGTTGATACAATTAAAGAAGTCTTCAGAGGCGTCCTAACTCAAGAGGGACACGCCATATGTTATGAATCATGTAAATTAAAAGAACATGAATGCAATTACGTCACACAAGACCTGGAATTACCAGTTGTAATTCATGCACTAAAAATGTGGCAACACTATTTAATGCGCAGGAAATATTTTTTGCTAACCGATAACGGTGGTGTGAAATTCTTGTTCACTCAACCAAATCTTAACAAAAGGAAAGCAAGGTGGCTGGCCTTCTTGAGTGAATTCAATTTTGATGTAAGACACATCAAGGACAAAGAAAACAAAGTGGAAGATGCCATAAGTAGAAGGACTAATGGAATTTTTGAGATAAGTATTAGCAAAAAATAAAGAGACATTGAACAAAGAATACAATCAACAAGTTATAGTGATGAAAAGTACATCAAAACTGTAGCAGATTTACAAGGAAATGCATAAAAATTGGACAAAACAGATCTGATTTTGGATTAAAAAGGACTACTAAAGTCCAAAAACATTCTATACATACCTTATTCGGCCTACTTAAATATACACATTCTAGAAGAGTTTCACAAAAATCGATATCCGCGTTACCCAACATACCAGAAAATGGTAATAGCCTTGAGAAAATTGTTTTATTGGCCGAACATGAAAGGTGAGACGGTTGAATACTTATCGAAATGCCTAGATTGTCAACAGGTGAAGGATGAACATCAACATCCCGTTGACCTGCTACAGCCTCTGCCTATATCATAATGGAAGTGGCAGGTTATCTCACTGGACTTCTTCACAGGTTTTCCTAAAACTCAAAAATAAAATGATTCGATTATGGTAGTGATTGATAAATTTTACAAGTGTGCACATTTTATACCTATGAAATCTAATTATAAAACAATTAACATACCTGAAATATTTATGAAGGAAATATTTAGATCGCATGGAATTCCTAAAATGGTGATTTTGAATAGATATGTCAAATTTACGTTAACGTTTTGGAAAGAATTGCTTGCACGGTTGGATACTAACCTGAATTTCAGCGCAAGATACTATCCACAAATGGATGGGAAAACTGAATGAACGAATCAAATTGTGTAAGACATGTTACAAATGTATGTAAAATTGAAACAACTAAGTCAGAGGAATACCTGCATTTAGTAGAATTTGCATACAATAATGGCTATCCGACGTGATCTAATGAGTCCCTTCGAAGCATTGTATGACATAAAAAGTACAACTCCGATTAGCTAGGATAATGAAATTGAAAGACTTATGATGGGACCACAAATGCTCCAAGAAATGAAGAAAATAGTAAGAAAGGTACAAAAAAATTTAAAGGAGGCGCAAGGTAGACAAAAAAGTTACGATATTTAAGGAGGAGACACGAGGAATTTCATGTTGGGGACCATGTATAATTAAAGGTCAAAGAAAGGAGAAGCTCTCTAAATCTAGGAAACTGTTCAAAGTTGGCACCCAGGTTTTGTGGGCCCTTTGATATTTTATCTTGAATTAGACCCATGGAATATCAACTTGCACCTCCAAAAAATTTAAAAGTTCATAATGTTTTTCATGTTTCTTTGTTGAAAAAGTATATTCATGATCCTATTCACATCATTAATTGGAACATGGAACAGGTGGAACTAGAAGGCAAGTTCCAAGTGGAACCTCTGCACATTCTAGATAGGAAAGAAACAGTACAACGGAATAGAGCCATCGCCCAAGTAAAAGTGCAATGGAAGCACTTTAGTCTTGAGGAGGCCACTTTGGAATTAGAGGAAGATTTGCATAAATATTATCCAACCCTATTTCGAGAGAGGAATGAACACTAAGGATAGTGTTGTACTTAAGGGGGAGACGATGTAATATCCCCCAAAATAATTAATTATTAAAGTCTACATGTACCTAGGAATAAATTTGGAAATTACTTTCCATTTATGGAAAACCCGAATTTGAAATTTGATTATTGTAATTAATTATTTATGCCTATTGGGAAAGGATTTGATTTTCCCAACTAACTTTTTGATTGTGACACATGTAAAAGACAAATATTTTTATATATTAGACATTGGGAGACAAATGGAACAACCAGGTTGGAAACAATTGACCATGACTCCATGAGTAGGGAACATATTTGAGTTGCATCTTGTAGGTTGAAAATGAGGGATTTGACCACTAGCAGCCCCTGAAAACCATAGATTTTTAAAGATGTGAAAATTTCCAAGGAGGGAAGGAAATACCTAGGGACAAGATGCACATAAATACAAAATATGGAGGAGGCAGGACACTGCTTAGTATGTTGGAGAAAGGATATTACTTGTTGTTATGAACATTGTTTAGTGTGAGGCAACGGAATTTATGTTCTATAGGAAAGAATTGTATCAAAGGAGGATCATTTCAATTCTCCCTTATGGAATCATGGTCAGGCTCGGGGGCGAAGGCGAATGAAACAAGTAACTTGGTTGTTATATTCTACCATTGGGTGGAACATGGTTGTTCCATTTGTGTCCCAACACTAGTTTCAGATAAGAACCTTACTTGTATTCTGGTTAATATTCTCTTGATTTCGATTGTTATAAATGTGATGAGATTTTGTGATGTTAGTGCATATATAATTGATGGAATGAATGTATGGTATTTTGTTGATTATGAGTTTCAAGGTGAGGAATGAGATGGTTTGGGTGATGTATGTTTAGGCATATTATATGTGTTACTTAACATAAAGTAATATAATCATTGTAGGTTCTAATTGTGAATGAGAAGGGTTGTACATGTATAAATAGAAGTATATATATATATATATATATTCTAACGTAAGGGAAAATAGTATTGTTACTATATTTGTATTAACCATCAAATGAGATATAGAATTTCATCGAGAGATACTATTTCAAATTCTGCTCAATTACCCCTTAAACAAAAGATGGAGCGAATAACAATCCTCTTCCATAAAAGTATGCATATTATTTATGTTTATCACCACAATTCAACAATGATCTATTATTCTACTAATGCATGCTACAATAGTTATACAATAATGGAACCATTTGATGCAGACCCCCTATACCTCTTAAGGGTTGCGTGACCTCTAGGTAAGGATCTTCTGAATATGGATCCGAAATGGCTCTTCTGGTTACAAACTGGAATCCTCGGAATGAACACACAAGTCCCCCACAACTGCTCAATTGTCTTTTCCAAGCGCCAAGAGTGAGCTCCCATAGCACACGACCAAGAGCAGTGACCTTGCGTTAAGCCAAAAAGGGCGCTTGTCATGGACTGAAACTTCACAAGTCAAGCGTCCCATCTCCTTGTCCTTAGAATCCTCGGTCGCATAAATGTCGAAATATCATGGACCAGGACTTCACAAGTCAAGCGTCCTGTCCCTTCGTTCCTCGAACCCCTGGTTGTTGAAATGCCAAAATATCATGGGCCATGACTTCACAAGTCAAGGTTCTTGTGCCTTCATCCTTCAAACCCCTGGTTGCCAAAATGCCGAAATATCGTGGGCCAGGACTTCACAAGTCAAGTGTCCCATCCCTTCATCCTTCGAACCCCCGGTTTCCAAAATTATGAAATGTCCCAGCACCTATTCCTTTAGGTTTTTGCATTTCGCGAAATCAACGTGCAAGGAATATCTCTGCTCCTTGGAATCCTCGGTTGCCAAAATGCCAAAATATCCCAACACCTATTCTTTTGGGTTTTCGCATTTCGCGAAATATGGTTGCAAGGGATATCTCTGCTCCTTGGAATCCCTAGTTGCCAAAATGTCAAAAATGTCGAAATATGCCAGCATCTATTCTTTCTCTTTTTTGCGTTTCGTGAAATTTGGGTGCAAGGAATATCTCTGCTCCTTGGAACTCCCAGTTTCCGACATCCCGAAATGTCAAAACGTCGAAGTGCCTTGGCGTTCGATAAACGACTCACAATAATCCACCATGCGATCTATGGTCCACATCCAACCTTGCTATTTTTCTATTTCACAATTCGGGGTTTTGAGAGACAAGGATCTCTGTCCTTCCAACTCGCGGTACCCGAAATAGCAAAATGGACCAATGGTCCAAATCTATTTAAGAGATTTGGACGTCAAAAATCCCTCGCTGCTAACCTCCTCGTTGATCCACCTTTTCCAATGGCTAGAAGGGTTTCAACATTTCTCCTCAAGGACTCTCCACCATCCATTCAGATCTTCGAGGTCTCCCCTCCCGGATCTACGTAACATTAAAATCTGTGCTTCTCCCTCAAATCAGACAGTTTGCAGGATCTTCTATCGTGATCCAATGCTTGATGGCGTTCTTCCTTCTGAGCTTTTACTCACTTTAGACTTAGAAGATTTTATAAATCTTCGAAGACTCGGTCTTTGTTTCTTCAAGGTAATGAGTTCCTCGATCTCAATAACACTTTCCGAAGCATTATCCCTCCTGAGCTTTGTTTGGTTTAGACTTCGATTTCCCGCACACTCCTTGCGTTTGAGGGATTTCGATAACTTAGATCCACGATATTTCTTGCAGAGAAATTCCTCTTGATCTCCTTACATTCCTCTCTGGCTTGATGCACACCTTCCAGAGCTTCCAATGAAGAGAAACAATTGAAACTGGAAAAACTCATAGTTCCATCCACTTGTTCTTGTTCATGTAAATAGACATGACAAGAAAATGAACATAGTCCACACACCATACATTTGGATCAATTTTCCATTCTTTTATATTCACAAGTGCCCAATGGCTACAAAATACCTTCAAAATTATAGTAACTCAAAACATTCTGAGATCTCCTACTAACTCACAGTTCTCTCTTACAGCTAATTTCTCTCTGTATTGTCGATAACCCCAACTAGGCGTACAAACTTTTACTTAACTCAAAAAGATTTCTAGGGTTTCCCCTCGCTACATGCCCACTCTAAAATTGATCCTATGCTATCTTAGTTCAGTCACATTCTAGAGTTGTAGTGGGAACTCCTGCTTTGTTTACGATTTTCAAAACATTCCTCAAAGGGTAAAATTCGGCACTGGTTTAGGCATGCCTCCAAAGGTAAATTCTAGCATTGAGTGAAGGCGGATTTCAAAATCGTTTTTAACTGCCCATGTTGAAGTTTTGGAAAAACTCTCATGTGTTGTGTGGTCATGCCTCTATGCGCTTTCTAATGATGCTCCTACATCATACTCCCCTTGACAAAAATTCATGGATTTCTGTCGATGAGCTCCTCTACTGAATTTCCCTACTTCTGGATAGCAGCTTCATTTTCCCAACTGACATCTTCTATTGGGTGTCCCTTCCATTTGACCAAATATTCAAAATAAGTCTTCCTCCCGGTCTTGTTGCCAATCCTCTCATCAATAATTTTCTCCATCTGCGGCTTTTTTTCCATAGGCATCTGTTCCTCCCACTGAACTTTTCCTTGATCTTCTGACCCTTCTGTTTCATATTTCCTGTACGGCTATAGGTCTAAAACATTGAATATGGGTGAAATGCCCACACCATCTGGAAGATCAATCTCATAGGCGTTTGCATGAAACTTCCTCAAGATCTTACAGGGTCCTATCTTTTACATCTTCAACTTGTTGTGTGTTCCCCTAGGGAATCTTTCCTTCCTCACATGTGCTAGAACCTGATCTTCTACTTCAAATTGAAGTTCCCTATGATGTTGATCAACTCTATGTTTTTATTTTTGATTAGAACTCTCCAGCTGTCCTTTGATCTTGCTATGGAGTCGCTCCATCTCTGCAGCAAAATCCTCTGCTCTAACACTCCTGATCTCACCCTGTTCTAAGTCTCTCAACTCAGAAACTCCCCTGGGTTGCATTCCATATAGTATTTGGAATGGGCTCCTTCCAGTGCTCTTGTTTGGTGAGTCATTGTATGCAAATTCTTCTTGTGGAAGAATTTGATCCCACTGGTTATGATTTTCAGTAACTAGACTCCTTAATAAATTCACCAAACTTCTATTTACCACCTCAGTCTACACATCTGTCTGAGGGTGATAAGTTGAGCTGAAGGATAATTTCATCCCCATCCTCTTCCACAGTGTCCTACAAAAGTTACCAACAAATTTTGTGTCGTTGTATGAGAAAATGCTCCTGGGTAGGTCGTGAAGTCTCACAACTTCATTGAAAAACAGATCTGTAACATGCATTGTGTCACTGGTCTTCTGGCATGGGATGAAATGTGTCATCTTTGAAAATCTATCCACCACCAAAAATATGGAATCGAATCCTCTTTGTGTTCTTGGCAATCCCAACACAAAATCCATGCGTATTGCATCCTAAGACCTCTCTAGTATTGGCAATGGTTGATACAACACAGTGTTCTGTCTTTTCCCCTTAACATGTTGGCAGTAGTTTCTACATCTGTTCACAAAATTTATCACTTTTGTTCTCATACCTGGCCAATAGTATGAACTGGTCAACTGTGCGAACATTTTATCATGGACGAAATGTCCAACCAATCCTCCGCTGTGTTTTTCCTTTAGAAGATTATTCTTTATTGAGCATTTTGGTATGCACAACTGATGTCCTCTGAGAAATAGTCCTTCCTCAATCATGTATTATGTCCATTGACTTCTATCTCTCAACATAGGATTAGCACATGCCTCATATGCCTCCTTGAAAACTATATCATCATGATACATGTCCTTAAGGTGTTCAAACCCCAAGGTCTTCACCTGGAATTCCTGAATGATCAAACATCTCCTACTTAACGCATCAACAACCTTGTTAGCATTCCCGACAATATGTTTTATGACAAAAGTAAAATTTTTCATAAATTCAACCCATTTTGCATGACTCTGGTTCAGTTTTTCTTGTCTAGTTATGAATTGCAAATCTTGGTTATCGCTATACAAGACAAACTCTTGCGGGACAAGATAATGCCTCCATTTCTTCAAAGCTTGAATTATGGCATAAAACTCCTTGCCATATGTGGAGTATTTCTTCTTAGTCTCATTCAACTTCTCGCTGAAATAGGTAATAGGTCGATTGTCATGACTTAGAACTACTCCTATTGCAACTCCACTTGCATCTTACCTGAAATGTCTTCACAAAATTCGGCAAGACCAGAATTGGTCATTCTATTATCTTCTCCTTTAGTATATTAAAGATATTTCAGCCTCCTCTGCCCATTTAAAATATTTGTGCCGCTTCTTCACTGTATTCATCATGGATGCACAAATCCCACTGAAGTCTCTAATGAACTTTCTATAAAAACTTAATAAACCATGAAAGCTCCTTACCTTGAACATGCTCCTTGGTGACGGCCACTCCCCGATCGCTTTCACCTTCTCTATATCCATCTTCAGTTAATTCGAAGAGATCACGAAACCCAAATAAATGAGTTTTGTCTTCATAAAAGAGGACTTCTTAAAATTGATCAGCAGTTTCTCCTACTGTAGCGTCCTCATTATTAGAATTAGGTGCCTCAAAAGCTCCTCTTTAGTCTTGCTAAAGATCAGTATATTGTCAAGATATACAACCACGAACAACCATTATTCAAAGTCACCTTAATAGCCTATGTATTACATTTGAAAGAAATTTACAGACAACCTGTATATGAATTTGAAGGTAAATTACAAAACAACCATAGTGTCCATGAGAACCACAATTTTAATTTTAATAGAGGGGAGTACCCTAGGGAAAGGACCACTTTTTCCACGGTTTTCAAAATCTAATAAGGTGTGTGTAAGTGCAAATTCCAAAACTCAAGTACCTTTTGAGTATGAAGGCTCCCTTTGGATCCTCCCCCTCGAACTGTTTAAGCCCACAGAAACAAAGGGTAGGGCTAGAAAACCATACTATCCTTTAAAGAAATTGAATAAAAGATATATTTTAATTAACCTAGATAAATGAGTACTTATTTTGAACTCGCAGGTGGACCGAGTCGCCACTAGAACTGGTGTGACGATCTGCCACCACCAAAGGGGGAAAGTGTATCATTGATCCAAATCATGGGTACCCTCGCAAAACGATTAAAGGCCCCATCATTAGTTGGTAAAATCTGAACTATTGTTTTCTTTAAGCACAGAAGGTAAGCTGTGACTTATAGTAGCAAGAATTTTAAGAATGAAAGAGTATATAAGCATACAGGAATGCAATATTTAAACAAGTTATACATCATAGAGAAATAAAAAAAATTATAAGTTATGAGCCTTACGGTGATGAGAAATCATACGAATTATTAAGCTACACAATGATAAGACAAAAACCACAGAGCTCAGTCGCGAAATCCGCAGCGGGTAAATTGATGCTGAGAGTACACGCAAGTCATAACATTGTAAACATAAACTACAAAGAGTACAGTTGTACACCCCACGAGGGTAGAACGATATCCTTATACATGTACAGATCATAGGACTTTGAGTTAGAGAACGCGGCATAACCTTTTTGAACGCAAAATGTGTAAGACGAAAATCGTACTAGTTCAGATAGGTAATCCCCATCATAAGTAAGTAAAACTTTTTGAATGAACAGGAAGTTAAATTTGAATTATGTACACAATGAAATCAAGTCCTTCCACAGAGGTAAGAGAGGAAACTACCTTACTACTACGAAAAAATGGAAGAAAATTATGAGTTGCTAGAGAAAGCACAAGAGAAATTCAATACCGAAGTTCAGAATTTAATTATAGGCAAGTAATTAATCAAGCAATTACGAATGTAATTGATAAAATAGAAGTTCAATGTTCTGGCATAGCGTCATGCATATAGATATTTACTTACAAAACCTTACAGTTGGTAAATCATGAACCAGTAGATCTAAATCATCGCCGCATAAATTCTATATCGACTGGTAAGGAAAGCAACAATATGAATCCCCAAAAACCCTTGAAAGGTTTAAATCTATGCGTCTATCTTTCTATTCGCCTACAACTATAGGTCACAAGCACGACAAAGAAGATACTCAGAATATGGTTCTGATGGATTCTAAGAATGGTGTGTACACTCACTTGGAATGATAGCATTCCATTATTTTTCTAGAACTTACCACGATTTCACAGTAATGAAATATACTACAGAGGGTATGGATATTGGGGCTTTGGACAGAGATTAAACGAAAGATAAGGAAAACTTAAGTATGAAAGATTCAAAGCGATCCAATACTAACGGAAGCTACTCTAAAATTTTTCCGAAAGACTTCAAACACGAAGTGCACGAAAAGAAACAGTTACAGGAACAAAATGTAGTACGACTACCACACAAGCTATCCACTTCATGTTACAAAATAATACAGGTAACAAAGATTTTTGGGTTACCTGGTACGACAGGATGGTTATGCACCTCCACTCTTACCCATGGCAGATCCGGTCCAAGTCGTTGGCCACGCATACAGAGAAAGGGCATTACATGGTTAACGCTGGGGCGTTTTTCACAAATGCACAGAGGCAAAGGAGAAATGATACAACAATAACCTCGAAACCTTTGCAATGCAGAGTAATAGTGATAGGATTTCTCGTAGTAGCCTGGCCATGTGATTAAATGGACATAACATGCCCTCATTGGGCATGGTCACCTAACTATGCAGGCCACAGGACCACTCTTAATGGAATAGCCAGATGATTAATGTGATTATAGACAGACTTGAAATCTCCATTAACATAGTTTACAAAACACATTCAGTGTTGAGGCCAGGTCACAAAGTCGGACGAGATTTCACTCAGTGAGGTTTCGGACTTAGGTATGGCGTAAGTGCAGACCCATGGTAGTAGGGTGTAGGAACTGTCACGTCTTCTTTGAAAGGACAACCTCGTAACTACCTTGGTAATGTATCATTGGTGCACTTAAGAACCTTTCTTCACACAAGTAAGTTTTGCTTGGGGTGGTTTACCGGGTTATATAATTACGAACTACTAGGAATAGTGAATGGTTATGAAATTACCTATGTTACATGTCGTTTGTTTACAATAAACGTGATATCTTAGATAGGGTTTATGGCATGCATAGAATCCTTATGATCACTTGTGTTGGCATTTGTTGAGGACCCCATTATGGTGAAGTATCGTGTTTTAAGTACAATTTTTAATTACAATGCTATTGTGCAATAGCCCATATGGCCTACCTTATATATATGGAGAGAGAAAGAGATAGGAGGTTTATATAACAAGTAAGGTTTTTGACCAATTATGTATATACGCATAATGGTATGTTAAGATTTCTCTTATGTGGAATTTTTATAAGTGTGAACTCTTATGTTAATGATTATAAACTTAACATGTTGAGTTGTGATATGAGTTAATCCTATGGTAAACAACTTATATAGACACAACATGATAGAAATAGTGTCATTGTTATGGAAAATATAACATAGTCTCTAAATGCATACAATAAATAATACATGCATTATATTTTATAGGTAACCATAACAAAGTTATGGTGAATAAGTAGTGAAGAGCCAAGGAGTTTTTAATGCATCCTATAATTTTTTTATTTAATTTGGTAAATTTGGGGTACATTAAAGGCATGTTGTACAAGTTTTGTCTTGAGAATAAGCTAAATTTTAGCAAGGTTTTCGATATTCTCCATAACTCCTTTTCAGGGATGATTCAAGCAGAAAAACTTGGAGTAATTTCAAAGAATATATTGAAGAATATTGGGCACAAGTTTCAAACCTTGATTCTTTACAAGTACGAAGTTATACTTGTTAGAAGTTAGGGTTTGTGACTAATCCATAAACTAGTCCCAAACAAGTGTTTGCAATAAATTTAAGAAGTGATGTTCGATTTTATATGTGAACCCATGTGGACCTAAGATTTCTTTGTGGATCTAGTTTCATGATGATGATGATTATGTATGAATGAGAGTGATAGAGATAGTGGCAATGACAATGACAATGACATGTTGATTCTCTTGTATATATTTGAGGGTAGAAGGAAGGGGAAATGAAAGGGGGTTGGATTCTCCTCCTAGTTGGGGCTGGAGAATCGAGGGAGTTGTAGCTTTCTTCAGAGCCTATAAATTAGGGAGTTTGTGCCTCCTTCTAGTTGATGCTAGAGAATATTTGAAGCTTCCTATGCATATAATCTTGTTATTATATAAGAAAAACATTTTGTGGATTTCCACGTAAATCTATTGTGCATTGTGTATTTTTTCTATTACTCTCTATTGTATATTGGATGCATTTATTTGATTAAAAAGTTATCATTCTAGAAAGTGTCTAATTGTACTTGACACTGATTCATCGTGTGTCTTAGTATCAACACATAGTTCATGTGTCAAGTTATTTCATTTCCTCTAGCACCATAGATTACTATAGTTCCCTATCTATCTATTGGGTGAATACATTTCCTTTTACTTTGTCTCTAAAACAAATTTTGGTATGTAACATGTTTTCCTTGCATTCTCGAAACCTTAGTATTTTTATAAATTATTTAACAAATTATTCCATAGACATGGCAAGGCCGTGCATCCAACTAGTAACAAAGAAGGCACTTCCCAATTAGAGTCAAGTTACTTTCAATCTTCATTGCATAACTTGAATGGTGTTATTTAAATATGGTGGTCACTTTCATTAATTAATTACACAATAGTGGTTTCTTCTTAGGATATATTAACAAATTGATATCGTTCAAATATGGCTGACATAGATCATTGCCTTAAAAACTTAAAACATATCATTTTTTTAGTTTTTCATCTTATTTTATTAACTCTAGATCCATTGACGAACATTATCATGGAAAAAATCTCTTCTATCACGAGTTTTGATAACTAGTATCTTCTTTTTTTGAAGGGAAATTAAAAAAATGTAAGATTGTCCACTTATTAACTTACCCCAATAAATACTAAGTAATAAGAATATCTCTCATTCTTGTAGCTCCATACTATACAACTGCTTGTTAGCTCCCTATAATAAATGAAATTATGATGTTTTAACCGATAGTGTTTTTTCAGGGGGGTTTTTTAGCCTTATGATTTACAATCCTTGTTTAGGGTTTTGATCTTGGGCTTGGATGCTACTGCATCCTTTTGTTAGTGCAATAAATAAATGACACAACCAAGAAGAAGACTCCAATGCTTGTGGGCCATGATGTAACACAGCCTCTTACACAAATAGAATTATGGCCTCTTAGTCCCTGGTATTTGTTTAAGTAAGTTTTTTAGTTGGAAATTATGGCTTCTTATTCCATAATGTAAAATGTAAAACTCATCCACCTCCTATATAATAAAGAAAATTATGACTTCTTATTTCATAGTGTTTTTTCTAGTGATTTGTTTAACTTTATGGTTTATAATGGTTATCTAAAATTTTTGACACCTAGTTCATCCTTTTATTTGTGTAATAAATAAATTGCATAAATAGAAGATATTTCATAATTCAAATTTTTATTAACTCAATAAATAAATTACACAAGAAGATCTCTATGATTTGATTTAAGTTAGACCAATTCCTCATTTGCTTGTTACAATAACTGAAGTTATAACTTCTTATCCTTTGTTAAGAGATTTTTTTATTTTATAATTGGTAATAATTTTTTAACATTCTTATTAAATTAGTCTTTTTAAGATTTCTTTTAAATTATTTTTTTAATAATAAATGAAACCATAACATTTAGATCGATAATAATTGTTCAAATGGATTATTTACCTATGTATTGGTATACTTCATTCTTGTGTTATAAATAAATTGAATATGAGCAAATGGATTTTGTGTGTTTTTATCTCTAAAGGATTCAATTCCTTTGTAGAGGCTAATTAGGAGTTACATTTAAACCATAAAATCAGTTTCTTCTTCTTAGTTTTGGGTAAGAACTGTGAGTGATGGAAAAGCGAGAGGTTAGATCATGCTCTCGGTTGCAAGATAATTTGAAAGAGGAGATACTAAAGCAGTTGCCCATTGAATGCATATGTAGGTTTCGCAGTGTTTTCCAACAATGGGATGCTCTCTTTACATCAACCCGATTCATAACTACCCAATGGGATGATTTCCCTTTAAATAAAAATCCATGGTTGGTTCTATGCGACCTGGGCGTTGTTGTTGGGCCTACTGCTTTTCAACAAGGATGTGGAAGCCTTATTTCTCCCTTTGGTTTTTTGGTGACATATTTTCTTACGCTTATTACCACGGATCATCCTCATGCCTGTTTTTTATCAAGATTATGTGATGCCCAAAATTAATTCTACGAAACTTTTCGACCGACCTAATTGTCTGCAATCCTTTCACAGGCAGGACGAAAAGTATTCGCGCACCAGATTCATAGTGGCAACGGAGTGTGATCATAATCGACATAGTGACAAAGTGGTTGCAGTCTGCCAAGTTCCAGGGGGAAGAACAGGGAGCTGGCAAGCGCGGCACTCTTATTCAAAGTCTTGAAATATACGATTCCTCTGTGAAATCTTGGACCACCGTAAGGTATGTTCCGGACAAGGTGCAATAACGGGGATTAGGATGCTTTTCAGTGACAGATACTTCTATTTTAAGGTTGTCTTTTCAGAATGGAGGGGCATTCTTGGTTTGAGGATGAAAAACGATAGTTCCCTCTTTGCTCCATTGACAGACTTGGTTAATGGCATTATGTTCCATCACCTCGTTGCAAAACCCTAGAAACCATAGGGCCCGAAATTCAAAATGCTCGGAAATTGATTCTGAGAGTATTTGGAGGTGAGCCCGAGGAGGCCGTACTCTCCTATTTCAAAATTATCCCCCAATGTCCAAGTATTAAGGGATAAAACTGAGAAATAAGGAGGGTCCTAGGAAATTTTTGGAATCCTTAGGAGGTTTGTAAGATTTTGCAAAAAGAGGTTTGTTTTCGTTGAAGTTTTCTGCAATGGGTTCTTCAAGATCTATGCTCTGATACCATGTTGATTTTTCAATAACTTGGGCTTAACCATGAAGCTCATTTCATTTTATCATTTGACTTAAACCTTAAACAATTTGTTGCAACAACCAAGATCACAAGAAGAATCATCATGCACAAATATACAAGATGTATCATGAGAAACCCTTCTCAACAAGGGAAGAAAACCCACCCAATACTTTGCAAAATTCTTCAAGAGAAATACCTCCTCCACCAAGAAAACCTAGCACACAAAAGGGTTCTTGCAAACCCTAAAAGACTATCCCCCAAGAGAGGTGCACACTTTTCCCAAGAAGATGTACTTGCTGAAATTTCCAAACTCACACAAGAGATATGATTCCTCAATGGGGAATTTTCCTTCACTCATATTAGACTGAACCTCTTAACAAAAGTGTCTATTCGCACAACATGTGGGACCTCTCTAACTCAAAATATAATTAATAATAACCATGCTAATTATATTTTACATTAATTATCTACTACATTAAGGTGGCCCACCTGTACCCTTTACATTACAATTAGGGTTACATGTAAGTCTGATTCTTGAATAATATAGCAAGGGATCTCACACACCCACTAGTGCTCAACCACTAAGGGCACATCCACAGGGATGTCCATATCACTATCTCACCTTGTCTCATAGTAAAACCACACTCACTAGTGCTCAACCACTAGGACTACGTTCACCTGTGCTCATCCATAGGCACGTCCAACTCAAAAGATCTCCTTTCCCACTACATTACGCACGAGAGCCATCTGGAGTTCATCATCTCAACTATCTGCTCATAGGAGGCTAATACATCGTCTTCATCTATATCTCATAATGATGCACCTAGCTCATGGAATTTCATACGTTCACCTTGTGCTCAGCCACATGCACGTCAAAATCAATAGATCTTCTTTATCACTCCTTTATCACTTCGTTACACAGGAGAATCATATGGATTTCTTATCGACTCTTTAGAAGGAGGAGACCATCACTATGTTCCAGCTATGTCTCATATAGGAACCACACACCGATATCATGGACTCTCTCTCAAGTTGACTCAATTAGTTTGTGTCCTGGAAAATGTCTCACGCAACTGTAATCATCAACAATTTGAACCATTACACCTCTTCATTTGAATTAATAATAATAATTAATATTATTATTATTATAATTAATAGTTTTATTTAAAGACTTCAAATCTCTTGTTTTGCATTTAGTCTATTCTAGTTAAAAAATTGTCACTGCAAATGTTGCAGAAATCGAGTTATGTGGAGGCGCTTCCTTGAAACCATGTTTTTAAGTGTTGCCTCTTCTTCCACGCTTATTCCTCTATCATGAGACCAATGTTTCGTGCTTCATCATCCTTCCCCTTTTTTATTTTTATCCCCCATATGTCCAATGTTGAGACCGTGTTATCCAGGCTTCGACACTCTGGAACTTTTCTTCTCTTCACCAAATTGTGTTATCTTTGAAGTGATATCTCGATCTACTTCAATTCACAGTTTTAATACTCATCGTTGAGCACGATTTAGGATCAATGTTCTGATCATTCTTTTAAAAGACTCATTTCTCATAATTTTCTTATCCTTTTCTAATGGTTGGGATTCGATCATGATATGGAAGATTGTTGTTTCCTCTGCTACTTTGCGACTTCGGGAGTTTTTATTTTTATAATCTTCCAATTCCGATGGACTAAATTTCACCAAAGTGTGTATAGTCTATTAATATTGAGTTGACGTGTGTCCATAAACTTCAATGGTGCAGATCTTATTTCAGAGCTTCGATTCTCCATGACTTTGGGTTACTAAAACTCTATAGTAGTTCAATTCCTCTGTAGTGATAACCTACCGAATAAGCCATAACATGGTGGCAATATGTTGCTATGAGTTAACAACTCCACTTATGCTATCCTTACACTATGCTTGATCAACGATTTATAATGCTCCCGAAGTAGATCAATGGTTAGCATTACTTCATGATTTACTCTTACTCTATCCTTCCACTGTACTTGATCAACAGTCGAGAATGCTCTTAAATTATATAAACGATTAGCGTTACTTCATGATTTAGGCTTACTCTATCCTTCTATTGTACTTCATCAACAATCGAGAATTCTCCCGAGTTAGATCAACGATTAGCATTACTTCATGATTTACGCTTACTCTATCCTTCCACTATAATTGATCAACTATTGAGAGAACCCAGAAGATATTGGATCAACGACCATCATTAACTTCAACCTTCGACGCTTTGAGTATTTGTTGGTAGTAGAAATTGGATATCCCTAAAGGAATTACTCCCAGAGCGACATAGCTTGTTGACATCACTATTGACATGGAACTGATGAGTGGTTGCTACCTGTCACCTAGATTCTTGAATTTCATATACCTAAAGTGCCAACTAAACCTTGACACTTGTCACCCACGTGTCCTTGACGATGTGGGATATTACTGTCTGTACCACGTGGCTTACTTTGTGACGTTGAAACTCTGAACTTTGGATGAAATTACATGATCTAAACCCTTTTTCACTGAAGTGGTCAATGCCGAAGTTGACAGTCTCCTTATGATCTCATGAATCTTATGTTCTAATCTAGATCAACAGTTGACATGACTTTCGGCCTTTGGCATTTGAGTAGTCTTACTTATTCTTGCCTTCTTTTTGTCATAGTGATCAACATCAAAGTTGGTTGCTGCTACACAACTCGCAACTGTAATATGACGTCTATAATATTTCACTCTAGATTAATTTTTTTCGTGACTTCGGGGATTCAACCATCCAGTAATCCTTCATGTTCTAGACTCCTTTTCTTCAGTGTGGTTAGTGTCGGAGCTGACCAGTTCTACTTATATTTAATCCAATGGATGAGATATTTCCTATGCTATATGATGATTTTAATCAAGAACATCGTGCCTTGTCCTTTCTTATCCTATCCTTCCACTTTATTTTGATCGGATGGTCAATATTACTCCTAGAATTTTTTGAAGATCGTATGAATCATGTCCACTTTGGGACTTCGTCTTCGGCTAAAATATTTTCCTTCGGGTAATTTTATCTAAAGTAGTGAGCTCTAAATTTGATCATTGTTTCTTCTACATGATCTGATGGATTAAGTCACTCTTGAATATTCAATAATACGACCACGATTCTCTCCTTCTTTACATATGTTTCCTCTGTGATCCAACGGTTAGATTTACATCTGAATTCTGGATTAACGACTCCATTTGCTTGATTTTTATAAAGGTTTCCACCTGTAAAAATTATCTTTCTAAAAATTGATCTCCTCTGTGACTTCAAAACCACTATCTCTTCTGATCTTTGGAAAATGTACCTGTAACAAATATCATTAATCCTTTATAGTGATTGAATATTACATCGATGACATTTACCGTATGCTTTTTCTCCTGAATATTAGTGATCCTACTATGTTTCATTCTCTTTCCATCAATGAACCTTCATTACATATGGTCAAACCATATTGGCCATCATGATACTAATGAAAATTGTATAACTTTGTTCATGACTAATTCATGTTGTATGAATTTGTTCATGACTGATTCATGTTTCCATCAATTACAATACACAATCCATAACGCTAACAAGTACTCCATGTCAATATATCATTTATTGTGGGATGTTTGGCTCAATCAACCATTCTTTCAATTGAGTCTTGTTCATCCTCTAGAGTCATTCCTATGACCATCATCAATTCATGCTAGCAAAACCAATATTATGCTATGTCAATCTACTCATAAAATATTACAACATGTTTAGCGTTTTCAACAACCCTAGATGCTCATTCCCTCTTATTCTAAGACTCACCTTCAAACAAAAACCTTATATCCACCTTCAACCCTAAGAGCTTCATCTCAACCAAGAAAATACATTTGTATGGAGTGTCGATATAGAAGCAACATCCATCATAGATCCAACCCATATCTATAATGATTTTTCCCTTAGAAAGTGAACTATGTAGGGTATATTCTTATAACCATAGACCTTGGCACTAGGATCTATAACTGGTCGTAGGTTCTCATTCAAATCAATTGGTGCAACTGTTATTCTCTATAATTTATCTCTTTCAACATCACAACATGGGTCAAGTTGTTGCATGTCTTCTAGCACCATAGATTAATATAGCTTCTCATATATCTATTGAGTGAATGCATATTTTAGTTTGCCTCTAAAACAAATTTTGGTACATAACATGTTGTACTTTCGTCCTTGAAACCCTAGTATTTTCATAAATCATTTAACATTTTGTTTCATAGATATGGCAAGGTGGTGCATCCAATCGCATAAGTGTGCTAGTAACATAGAAGGTTCTTTCCAATTAGGGTCAATTTATTTTCAAACTTCATTGTATAATTAGAATGGCATTATTTAAATATGGTGGTTATTGTGATTAGTTAATTATACAATAGTGGTTTCTTGTTAAGACAGATTAACTAATTGATACAGTTGAAATATGTCTAACATAGATAATACTTTTAAAATCTTAAAACATGTAGGTTTTCCAAGAAAATATACATTAATTTTTTTATAGGGTAGATGCATCTTAAGAATCATCTATTAAAACTTAATAAATATAAAAATATAAATATAAATCAAAGTGAGAGATAATGAATCTATACTAAAATAATATTTTTTTTTCCTTCTTTCCTTTTAAATTTACTAACTTTATCCTCTAACCAACATTGTCGTGAGATAGATGTCCAAGGCTACAATAAATGTAAAAACATCTCATCGTAAAAAAATCTACTAAGACTTAAAATGGATAAAAATAAAATAAAATATATATCTCTTATATCGAGAGTTTTGATAACTAATGTCTTCTTTATTAATGAAATAAATAAGGACTATGTTAGTAAGGGGACAAACTTTATTTTTTAGGAGAATTATTACTTTTTTATTTTGTGCTAAGAATATTTTAAAAAAAAAGGCACAAGTAACAAGAATAACTCTCATTGGCCTAGCTCCATACTATACAACCCCTTGCTCACTCTATAATAAATGAAATTATGGCATTTTAACCCATAATATTTGTTCATGTACCTTTTTTCATCTTGTAGTTTAAAATAGTGGTTTAGGGATTCTATCATGGGCTTGGATAGCTAGTACATCCTTTTGTTAGTGAAATAAATACATAACATAGCCAATAAGAAGATTCCAATGCGAATTGAAATCCTATAAAATTAAATGCATATAACGTCCAAAGTATCATTAAACATATTTCAATAAATAAAATAAATTGTACAAATAACAAAAAAAAAATCTACCCTCCCTTCATACCCTAATAACTCCTCTACTTCCTATAATAAAGAAAATTATTTCCTATTATTCCATAGTATTTTTTCAGTAATTTCTTTAACTTTATGGTTTAGAATGGTCATCTAATTTTTTTTTCCCAAGCCTTTGATAGCTAGTTCATCCTTTTACTAATACAATAAATAAATTTCACAAGTAATAAGATATATCATCATTCAAGTTTTTGTTATTGCAATAAATAAACTACACAAGTAACAAAAATATCTCCATGATTTAAGTTAAACCAATTCTTCATTTGCTTTTTACAATAACTTAAATTATAACCCTTTATCCCATAATATTTGTTAAGTGATTTTTTTATTTTATAATTGGTAATAATTAGCTACCATTCGTGTTAGATTAGTATATTATTTTTTAAATAATAAATGAAAACATAAACTCTCCATCCATAGTATTTTTTCAAATGGTTTATTTACCTATGTATTGGTACAATTCATTGTGGTCTTATAAATTGAATATGAGTAACTGAATTTTGTGTGTTTTTATTTATTTAGTAAGGATTGGATTACTTTGTGGAGGCTAAATGGGAGTTACATTTAAACCCTTATTAACTTATTCCAATAAATACACCACACAAATAACAATAAGAACTCTCATTGGCCTAGCTCCATACTATACAACCCCTTGTTCACTCCGTGTAATAAATGAAATTATGGCCTTTTAACACATAGTATTTATTCAAATGTTTTTTTTAGGTTTATGGTTTATTATGGTGGTTTAGGGATTCTATCTTGGGCTTGGATAGCTAGTACATCCTTTTGTTAGTGTCAATTAATAAATGATACAACCAACAATAAGATTAGTCTGCCATGTTGTTCACGGAATTATGACCTCTTAGCCCGTAGTATTTGTTTAAATAGGTTTTTTAGTTTACAATATTTATTTAGTATGAGAAAATAAATAATGTAATTCCTTAAAATTCAATACCCATAAAATGTCCAAAACATCATTTAACATATTTCAATAAATAAATAAAATTGCACAAATAACAAAAAAAATATCTCTTCCTCTCTCCATACTCTAACAACTCCTCCACCTCCTATAATAAAGAAAAGTATGAACTCTTATTCCATATTTTTAGTGATTTCTTTAACTTTATGCTTTACAATGGTTATTTAAATTTTTTATTTTTAGGCTTTGATAGCTAGTTAATCTTTTTATTAAAATAATAAATAAATTACACAAATAACAAGATATTTCATAATTCAAGTTTGTATTAATACAATAAATAAATTACACAAATAACCATAAAATCTTTATGATTTAAGTTAGACCAATTCTTCATTTTCTTTTTACACTAACTAAAATTATAACCTCTTATTCCATAATATTTGTTAAGAATTTTTTTTATTTTATAATTGGTAAATTAATCTTTTTAGGATATCTTTTAAATTATTTTTTAATAATAAATGAAATCATAACATCTCCATCTTCAAATGGTTTATTTACCTATGTATGGGTATACTTCATCCTTGTGTTATAAATTGAATATGAGCAAATGGATTCAGTGTGTGTTTTTATCAGCCAAGGATTCAATTCCTTTGTGTAAGCGAAGTAGGAGTTATATTTAAACCCTAAAATCAACTTGTTCTTCTTAGTTTCGCGTTAGAGCTCTGAGTAATGAAAAATCGAGAGGTTAGATCATGCTCGGAGTTGCCAAATAATTTGAAAGAGGAGATACTGAAGTGGTTTCCAGTTGAATGCGTATGTAGGTTTAGCAGCGTTTGCGAACAATGGAATGCTCTCTTTACGTCAACCCGATTCATAACTACCCTATGGACTGATTTCCCTTCAAATAAAAATCCATGATTGGTTCTGTGCGACCTGGACCCTCGAAGGCGTTGTTGGGCCTATTGCTTTTCCACAAGGATGTGAAAGCCTTACTTTTTCCTTTGGTTTTTTGGTGACATCTTTTTTGACGGTTATTACCACAGATCATCCACAGGCCTGTTTTTAATCAAGACTATGTACTTCCCAGAACGAATGCTACCAAACTTTTGGACCGACCTAATTGTCTGCAATCCTCTCACGGGAAGGACGGAAATTCTTCTCGCACAATGCTCTCGCAAGGCATAGTGGCAGCGGATTTTGACGGTAATCGACAGACTTACAAAGTGATTGCAGTCTGCAAGGTTCCATGGGACGAACAGGAAGCTGGGAAGCACCGCACTTTTATTCCAAAACGATCGTTTCTGGCAGAACTGCATCTTCACAAACAGCAAGCCTGCTACTGATCCTGATCCGTGGTAATAAGCATGAGAAAACTTTTTTTCTAGAAAGCAAAGGGAGAAATATGGCTTCAACGTCCTTGTGGAAAAGCAGTAAACCCAACAACGACTTCGACAGCCCTGGTCGCACAGAACCAACCGTGGCTTTTTATTTGCAGGGAAATCAGCCCATTCGGTACTTATAAATCGGGTTGATGAAAAGACAGCATTCCATTCCTGGAAAACGAGGCGATACCTACATAGACATTCTAACTCGAAACCGCTTCAGTATCTCCTCTTTCAAATGATCGGGCAACTCAGAGAATAATCTAACCTCTCGCTTTTCCATCAGTAACTGTAACTCGAAAACAAAACTCAGGAGAAGAAGCTGACCAACAAGTGGAACCCAAAACTAATGAGTGGAACCCAAAACTAATGAGGAGAAGCTCATTTTAGGGTTTGAATGTACCTCCTACTTAGCCTCCACAAAGGAATAACATCTTAGCAAGATAGAAAAACACACAACTGAATATAGAGGAGCTCCGTTTTCCATTTTCTCATAGCAATAGACATGCAAAAAAAACATTTGAACAAATGGTATGGACGAAGAAGTTATCATTTCATTTATTATTTAAAAAATAATTAATGGAAATTTTAAAAATATTTATTTAATAATTTATTGAAATTTTAAATAATTATTACATGTTATAAAATTTAAAATTTTATTTAATAAATATTACATGATAAAAGAGGTTATATTTCATTTATTATAAAGAAAATTATTTAACAAATATTACATGATAAAAGGTTATATTTTAGTTATTATAAAAAGTAAATAGGAAATTTGTCTAACTTAAATCATGGACATTTTCTCCTTGTGTAATTTATTTATTGCATTAATAAAAATATAAGTTATGAGTTACTTGTGTGGTTTATAGAAACCTTAAACAATTCTTATAAACCATCTTTTTAAATAATAAAGTTAACTTTAGAGCACTCTTATGATTTGGGGCAAATATTTAGTGAAGTAAGTTAATACTTGGACAAACATGATCTTTTTTAAAGTAAGTATTTTTTGTAGGGATAATTTTAAGGATGTAAATTTATTTTAAAATGTAGAAAATCTAAGAGGTATACATAACCTACCCTCCTTGAGATTTGAACATGTGAACACCAAAAATGAAACACATGTTCTCAACCATTAGACCCACTCAAGTGTATATAATAATAATAATAATAATAATCTATTTTTAAGGGACCGCCCTCCACCCAGCGATTTGACTGGTAAAGTCTACGAAGGTATACATACCCTACGCCCCTCTGGATTTGAACCTGTGACCTCTTAATAGGAAACACATGTTCTTAACCATTATACATAATATAGAATTAGAAAGTTTTTTGCTCAAGAAAACATATAATTGTTCAGCATCTAAAAGAGTTTATGTTTATTTTGCAATCATTTCAAGTGTTGAATAAATTTAAAGTTAATAATGATCTATGTTAGAGATATTTCGATAGTATTAAATGGTTAGTATATCCTAACAAGAAACCACTATAGTATAATTAATTCATCACAATAACCATTGCATTTAAATAACAACATTCAAATTAGAATTTTCAAAGTAACTTGATTCTAATTGGAAATCACCGATCCACGTGGATATTGGTGGCCACCCACCTATTACAACTCGCTCACATACAACTTTCATCTTGGAAGTTTCATTTTTTTTATCTTGGTAGCTTTTTGGGTCCTAAATTTCTTGGGTTGTTTTGAGGCCCTAAACAGTGATTTTTGGGTGCGTCATAGTCACGTTGTAAAGAAAGTCAGAGCGTGATGAAAACATCCATATTACTTGGATATACCTTTCCAATGGGCTATCGTGCACCTAAAATAAAGATCACATGCAAAAGTTACGACCCCGAGAAGTTGATGTACCAGCTTACCCCATCGGGGTCGACATGACTTTTGGCGCTTCATCTCCTAGGGTTAGGTTTTTGTATCTATATGACTTTTGCAAAGGTATAAATAAATTTTTATATTCCTATATTTGAAGGTCATATAGATGCAGATGTTGTAGACAAATGGTTAAATCTGCTAGAACGGTATTTTTTTGTCCATAATTTTTCAGATAGAGAAAATATTACATTTGTTTTCCTTAAGGTCGTTCCCCATATCAAGTATTGGTGGTATACTTTCTGTGAGAAAGAGTGAAAAAATGAGTCTCCATTATTTGCAGTTGCACCCACCAAGGGTTCTTTTAGGGACGTTATTAAGGAATAATACTACCTTGTTTGAAGTCGTGACAACTTATATACAAAATGGACCATGCTGTAGCAGGAAAGGAACCAAAAAGTGTCAGAGTTCACAAATGTCTTCCATACCTTGTGCACCAAGGTAGATATTAGATAAACTGAGCGACATCTGGTGCGCAAGTACCATGATGGTTTGCATAGATACATCTAGACATAAATTTAGTTTGTGGAGATATCATCCTTGGGCACGGCCTATCGATATGTTGTCAAAATCGAGCAGAAACATAAACAAAAGACACAGGTATTTGGGTCTCAGAACCCCTCACAGTAGAAGCAGGGAAAGGGAAGCCCCAACCCACAAAACAAAGGGAAGAGAAAGGATGGACAACCTCAGGACAACTAGTATAATCTATAGCCAAAGAAGGACAATAAGAAGATGAAGAAAGACACTTGGAAGTGGTGTGAGTTCCATAAGAGCCCTTGGCATAATACTATTGAATGCCACTCAAAGAAGTAATTGGTGGCTGACTTGAAATACTCTCAATTAGATTTGGGTTTTGACTCTAATATAGAACTCCAAAAAGGATACAAATCATTGACATAGAACTCAGTGCTATCATTGCTACAACCAAGATCCATCCGAGTGAACCTAATGAACCAGAGAAAGGAGAGAGCCTCTTTCATTCAAAAATGGTGGTAAAAGGTACTTCATTGCACTTCATCGTTAATAGAGATAGCCAAAAGAACCTCATCTAAGCATAGGTCATCAAGCAGTTGGCACTACCAACAACACCGCACCCACAATTGTACACCATTGGATGGCTTTGCCAAGGAAGTGATATCCACTTCAACCAACAACTCCTTTTCTCCTATGACATCAAGCTTTTGAAAGATGATTTATTATGCGATGACTCCCCCCTTGAAGTTTGTTATTTTATCTTGGGCCAACTTTATTTATGGAAACTCATGTTGTATATGAGTCTAGTCCTCGTGGTGTTATTATTACTTTTGACAAGAAATTATACGGGATACCGAAGGTAGTTGCACCTACTTCCATTTCCTTTACCCGTGCCATGAAATGAAAGAAGGTCAACTCTCATACCGGGAAGTTTGACTTATTCATGATTCACACTCAAAATGAGCGGGAGGTCATAGCCACATCCTTGGCCTCCGCGACAGGTCCATCCACGTAGTAGAAGCAAGTCGACAAGGTCATGGAATAATACAAAGATATCTTCTCTTAACCCATTGGGGTACCTATGCACTATCAAGTCAATCATTCAATTGATATGACCTCCAATACATTGCTACCCAATGGGCCAGTCTATCACCACTCTCTATTATAAAATTAGGAAATCAAGCACTAGATCTAAGAGTTACTAAAAAAGGGGCATATCTGAACAATCTCATCACCTTGTGGAAGCCCAACGATGCTTTTGCAGAAAAAAATATAGGACTTGGTGACACTACATCAATTATCGGGCCCTAATTAAAATTACAGTCACGAACTGATATGCAATTCCTTGAATCAATGATCTCCTTAACCAACTCAAGGGGGCCAAATACTTCAGTAAGATTGAACTGAATTTCATCTACCACCAGGTCCCAATAGAGAAGACCAATGGATGGAAGACTGCCTTAAAGTCCAAATAAGTTCTTTTTGAATGCCTGGTGATGCCCTTTGGCTTGATGAATGCCCCAAAAAATTTAATTAGGATGATGGATGATATCTTCTGCCATTTCACCAATTATTTTTTGGAGGTGTATTTGGTTGACATCCTCATCTTCAATAGGAGTTGGGTAGAACACTTGCAACATATTCAATAGGTTCTCCACACTTTGTAGCAGCATAAGCTATATGCAAATTTGGAAAAAATGCTCCTTCAACATGGACAAGGTCCAATACCTAGGATACAATGTTGATGAGCATTGAGTGCACACCATTCATGACTGACCAGCACCGAAAAAACTCACTAACCTTTGAAGATTATTAGGAATTTCTAATTTCTATCGAAGGTTCATGTTGGGATTCCGCCATATTGCATGGGCCCTTAGCCAAGTGACTATAGGCGGTGGTAAGAAAAAGTTTGTGTGGGACCTATAAAAAAAAATGTTTAATGATTTGAAGAAGTTATTATGCTCAGCCCTGGTGCTCTCATTACTCGACCTCCAACAACCTTTTGAGATCAAGACATGTGCTTGAGACTATGTTGTGGGAGAAGTTGTCACTCACCATGGACATCTTATGGCCCATCATAGTAAGAAAATATTAGATGCCATCCATAAGTAAGCTAATTACAACAAAGAAATGTACCCCATTATGAAAGCCTTCCTCTAGTAGAGGCATTACATTCTTGGGAAGGAGACAATTATGCACATTGATCATATGTCTCTACAGTTCATGTGAACACAAGGAATATTACAGAATGAGCACCATCAGAAGTGGTCCACATACTTGCAACGACTGCATCTCAACATCAAATATAAGACATGAAGCACCAACCGTGATGTTGATTTCCTCCATCGACCTCCATTTGCAACACTCACCACAATGTTGAACTCCTTCGGCCATGAGACCTCTAGATGGACCCAACCCTATCAAAGTGATTATGAATTTGCCACTAACTAGAATATGTTGGGTGCAAACACAAATGTCACTGATTTTCATCTTTAGTATGGGTTGTTGTTCCATCTAGTCCATATCTACGTCCCATCATGCGAGTGAGAGAAGATGATTTTGGAAGCTCACTATAGTCGAGTGGCAGGACACTCTGACATGGAAAAGGAAACAAAAGTGTTGCAATAACATTTCTATTGGTCGAAACTTTGACAAGATATCATCAAGTATATTAGGTCCTACACTACCTATGTTATATCCAAATTGACCATTAAGAAATAAGGCATGTACACCCCTCTACCTACTCCAAAAAATCCTTGGGAATCTATCTCGATTGACTACATGTCAGGCCTTCCATCAACCAAGTAGGGAAACAAATATAATTTTATGGTGGTTGATCGCTTTTCCAAAATGATGATAATGGCCACATGGAAGAAGAGCATCACAGTGGAGGCCATTACCAAGATATTCTTCGAACAAGTGTGGCTACATTTTTAGATATGACAAAATATCATCTTAGATTGGGATAGTCAATTCGTCATCAAATTCTGGTCCAGCCTTTGGTCATTGATGGACATCGAGCTCACTAAATTCACTTCCTTCCACCCCTAGACATATGGCCAAACCGAGGTCGTCAAAAGGATGTTCATGCATATCTTGCTCATGTACAATTCTAATATTTAATGCACATGGGATGGGATTATTATATATGTTCATCATAGTTACAACAAATCCATACATATCTCAACTGAACACAACCTTTTGCAGGTCAGGCTGGGATTTCAACCATTGGGTGCCATGGATGTTGCACTACCCCTTGGGTCTACCTAGGCAGAATCGTCCCATGCTCATGCTAAATTCGAAAAATCCACCCAGTTCATTGAACAAATAAAACACATATGCTGACATGTTCATGATATTTTACAAAAGTCCAATTCCAAATACAATAAATGCCATGATCAACACTAGGTTCCACACAAGTTTCAGCTCGGAGATAAATTTCGGTTTCACTTGTAGAACAATTGCCTTATAGGACCCCATAAAAATCTTCATCCAATCCACTATGGACCTTAAACCATCACCAAGGTTATGGTTGACAATAATTTTGAGCTCAACATTCCTCGCTTCCTTGGATTGCACCCAATGTTTAATGAACACCTCCTTTGACCATACTTTCCACCATTATTGGAGACCTCAAAGGTAGCATAACAATTGACACTAAAAAATATCAACCATGACTGCATGGAACAAGAATACATTGATCATATCATGGACACACAAGTCAAAGGCACTCGCCAACAAAATTTTAAACTTTATTGTGTTGTCAAAGTATGGCATCTCCTGCATGAAGGCAATAGGCTCACCTGGGGCCAAATTCATGATAAATTTTCTCATCTGATTGGGGAACTCAAATAAATGGAGACCATTTCCTCCTAAGAGGGGAGGATTGATCCATGTGGATATCGGTGGCCACCCACCTATTCCAACTAGCTCACATACATCTTTCATCTTGAAACTTTCAATTTTTATCTTGGAGGTTTTTTCCAATCTTTTCGGCTCCTAAACTTCTCGGGTCGTTTTGAGGCCCTACACATCGTTTTCTTGGCTCACCACAGTCATAACATAAACATAGTTAAACTGTGATGGAAACATGTGTATTCGTTGGATGGAACTTTCCAATGGGATATCGTGCATCTAAAACAAAAATCATATTTAAAAGTTACGACCCCTAGAAGTTGATGTACGAACTTACCCCATCATGGCCCACATGACATTTAACACTTCATCTCCTAGGGTTAGGTTTTTAGATGTCTATGGTTTTCTCATTACTTATTAATGATAAAAAAATCTTGGAGGCCTCATTTTATTTTGGTCAGACAAATGCACATAGCCTCCACATCTCTTCTATGAGATTAACTACCATCATTCGAGCAAGATTGTTCATTCTACATTTTTACAATTTAAACATATTTATTTATTGAATATAAGTCAATTTTTATTGTATCTCTGTTATGTTTCACTGTATATTCTTGTTTATATTATAGATCTATACTTCATTTTGTTTCTCTCATAAATATGGATGAATTGCCTTCTCTTTTACTAGAAGAATTATGCGATTAGATAAACCACCTTGCCATATCTACGAAAATATTTATGAAAACGCTAGTGTTTCAAGGATGTGAGGATAACATGCTACACACAACAATTTGTTTCAGAGGAAAAATACAAATAAATTCAATCACCCAAGATATAAATGAGAAGCTCTAGTTATCTATGGTGCTAAAGGCCATGCAATAACATGCTATATGTTATGATGTTGAAGGAGATAAATTATAGAGAGAATCATAGTTTCACCAATAGAATTGAATGAGACGATGTGACCAATTATAGATCCTAGTGCTAAGGTTATTTTTTATACAAATAGACAATACATAGTTCACTTCAAAAGGGAAACATCAATGTAGGGAAACACTAATGTAGAGGTGGGAAATATCTATGATGGAGTTTTGTTTTATATCAAAACTCCATATAAATGTAATATCTTGGCTGAGATGGAATTCTCGGTGTTGAAGGAAGATGTATTGTTTTTTTTTTAAGGGGATTTTGATAGAATAAGATGGAATCTTAGCATATAGGGTTACTAGAAATCATAAACATGTTGTAACATTTTCCACATAGAACCACATAGAGACTTGTATGATGGAAAGTCATTTTCCATAAAAAAAAATCTTGCATTCTAGAGAATTGTGCATCTTAGAATTGTGGATCTTGCAATCTAGATCACTGTACTGCATAATGCATGTGAGCCTGGGAGGCATGGTGTAAGGCTGTAGATCTAGTTATCTTCCCAATAAGTAAAACTATCACCTTCATTGATAGGTTCATAATTTTATGGATTGACACCTGAGAACCTACTTTACCTATGCCAGCCTCTTAGTGTATCTCGATCAACTCGACAATGTTGTGAGGCCGAGGGAGAAATGTACGAAATTTGATTGGTTCACCTTTTCTTGAGAGGTGAGTCAAAAAATAGATATCCTCAGTCGTTCGAGTCAACGAATTCCCCTCGAGCATAAATTCCTCTGCATCAAGGTGCTAGAAGTCCACCAAGACATTCAACAACCTTAGTTGTGCCCTCATGAGTGGACACCAGAAGAATTTCTACAATCCGCATTATTTTAATGAGGCAAAAACAACATGGTATTATTTGACGAAGAAATAAATGTCTCTATGGTCCCTCTCTCCAATGGACATACATCTTTTCACACAACAAGTTCAAAGGAGAAAGTTAACTCTTGATTTTCTTCTTTTCATTGTTCTTGAGGGTGTATGTAGGCTGTAGTGGACACAATTGCGTATGCACATGGGAAGTTTGTTTTCTTCGCATGGGCATACACGTTTTGTCCTTGTACAAACCACATCATGCAGGGCCATCCTTTTTTAAGAGGGAACGCCTCCCCAAAACCTAAAATAAATGCTTAAAATAAGTATTGAAATGTAAGAGGGGCTATTTTGTACTTACATGGTCTGAGAGGAAGTTCATTTCATCCTCTGAAGATCCCATAATCAACTCTTTTAGTAAAGGGTTCTTTTTATCTTTTTGGGTAACTCTCAACTCACAATGGTGAAAATGAGGTGTCAGCTTCTATTTATAGACATTTTAGGCCTTTTTTGCCACTTTTTTGGACCTTTTTGTCATTTTTTCTTGCCTAAAAATCATTTAACATGGTTATTGAGTTACTCAATGGATGTTATGAAACACTTCACCTTTTTTTAGGAAAAATTTTGAGAGATGGGTCACTTTTAAAGATTCTTTGGTAAAAGTTGTTTTTCCAACTTTTCACATTTAAGTTTGGATTCCACCTCCACTTTTTGCATCTAGTTGTCTTTTCCGCTTTGCCATAAGATCGATCCCACTGAATTGTAACACAAAACCATCATTTCTTCTTTATAAGTGTCATAATTAGGTGGTAGATCCTACCTCTACATGGATTCCCTTGGTAGATCTTGGTGTCATTTTGGCATCCATGTCATTGTTAATGACTTTAGCCTCGGGAGTCCTTGTTAGTTTTGTCTCGTTTACGAGATTGAGACCCATATGTTCGATGTTCTATCGCTCTTGGCCTCACCCTCACGACTCTCAAGAAAAAAAGTCTTATTTTAATCCCTCTTTAGACTCTCTAAACATGAAAATATTGTCGAGCGATCTTGTTGTCCTTCATGCTCTCCAAACTAAAATTTGAAGGAATGTCTTTCGAGTGGTAGTTTACCCTTTTTTCGGTCTAGAAGGTCAATTTTATGAATAGTAGTATACACTAGGAACTTCGGTTCGCTAGAAGAGTATTCTCAGGTATAATTTTAACCCTTTTTCAGGCGTGAGGGACTAAATTTTCGAAAAGGGAACCTCCACATAGTCCATAGTTAATCTCTTTTCAAACTCCATAAAATTGAAAATATTGTCGAGTGACCTTGTTCCTTCACACTTGTTAAATTGGTACATAAAAACATCTATTGGCATGAGTTTACCCCTTTTTCCGGCCTATAGATTAAGGAGGAAAATGGTACACCTCGAGAGATTTGTCTCACTGAGAGAGTTTTCCTAAGTACATTTTATACTTTTTTGGGATAAGGAGACTAAATCTAGAAAAAAGTTCTGACTACATACTTAATATCTTTTCATACTCCTTAAAATTGAAAAGATTGTCAAGTCAACCTGTTTGTGTCACACTCGTTAAAATGGTTTTGAATAGACATATTTTTGGTGCTAGTTTATCCCTTTTTAGATCCGACTAGATTACCTTCAGAAAAGTTACCACAACGAAGTCTTCCTTTATGATTTTTCACACTCTCTAAAAATGAGAAACTATTGAGTTTACCTTCTCTAGGTTCGTGAAAAGTACATTTAAGGGGGTTTCATCATGTCTTGCTAATCATAGTTGAACCTTTGCATCTTTGGCCTAATGTCAACTCTATGTTTTTCTCAACTGAACCTTTGAAGCATGCCTTATATGCAATCCTTGTAGAACTTTTCCACTGCGACCTGATACCTTGACCCATGGAGGAATTTTCTCGGACTGACCTTTTCCTCCATTAGTGTGTTCCTCGTTCTTGGAACTAGTATGCTTGCGACATTCATTCCTCCTCTACAACGTAGCATTCTTTTATTATTTTTCAAGATCTTTAAAAATATTGAAAAAGACAAAAAAATCAAATATACCCCAAACGGAGGACGGGATATATATATATATATATATATATAT
>CBVK0100714182.1:0-15991 GCA_900067695.1 Picea abies
TATATATATATATATATATATATATATATTATGGAAGCACAATGATTTGTCCTCAGAAAAAGAACATCCTTTCGTTTTTCATCAAGAATTGTGATTTAATATGACCTTAGGAACATAGGGATGTGTCATCCTCTGTTTGGTTATCCTTCCAAACACATGGAGAGTTTGTGTTGGTTCATGCATCATGAACTTATGTCAATGTCATGTTGCCTAAGTCTGATCATCAGTCATGCTATTGTCCAAGGAAAGTTTTACCCAACTTGAGTCAGCCTTTGTGTAGTTTGTATCTTGACCTCATTCCTGACCATCCCCAAAGTTCAGTCAAGTATTTGTTCGAAATCAACGAAGTTCTATACCTGGTCACCGAGATCCTCTTGTCTGTTCACAATGAGTCGTCGAAGACCTCACGGTAGTGAATTCATACACTCACATTACACTCCTACCCAAGTTGTGAGATATTGTAGTTGTTACTCGAGCTCTGAAGGCCTCATCTCCAGCCATCAAGCATCATTGGCTTCCTGAATATGGATACTATACATGTATATCTTTGATTTTGAGAGGTAGATCAATTGTGTATTGCTCATGGCTACACTTTATATAGTTATATGACATGGATTTGTAGTGTATTTTATTGGAATCCATGATTTATTTCATCCCTATCATGGTTATGCCCACCTTGGTGAGACAATTTTTATTTTTGCAGAGGGCACCTCCTGAACTCTGGTCTAGGCCTCACTCGCTTCATACATTGGTGAAGATTTTGTAGTGTATTTCGGCCATAAGATACTCTTTTGACCTCACACATTAGGGGTATCTATTATAACCCTAAATTTTACATGCAAATTTTTCCAACTGATCCCTAGACAAGTCTTCTTAAAAGCACTATTTTGAAGATGTACGTGCTCTACACCACTATTGCCTACGTACAGATGCTTTCTGCACCACTACAACCCGCGTGCGTATGCTAGCTCCACCATCACATCCCATGTATTCCCACAAAAGTTGCAAAAATTAAAAATTTGTAAGGAATTCGTTGAGATTATGAGCTATTGGGTAGTTTTTCAACTATCCCACTGCCTATAGCCCATCACCCAACCAAATAACCATCCTTTTGTCATATAAAAGTAGGTATTGGGGTCTCATTCAAAAAATAAGAATAATAATAGTGAAACTCTGCCCATTTCACATCCCCTCGTTGCCCCAAGAATTTGCAGCCACATTGTGATATTTGTTCAAAATTTCCCATTTTATCCTTTTTCCTCCACCATAAGCTTATTCCATTTCCCTAGAATAAGTGTGAGAGCAGAAAGAGCTCAGTTGGAGCTTCGTGAAGAACATCCCATAATAGGTTCATGGAGCAGTTGTCAATCTCATTGTAAGTAAGGATTGTGATATCAATTAAATGAATACTTTTTCTGTCCCCAAATATGATGTGTCAAATATCTATGTTTGATTTATGTTTTATACTGACATCCAACCCATGATTTATATATGAAATGCATGTTTGTAGTTCCTTGTTTATCTGTTTGTGAATGCAGGCCAACCTTGGGAGGAGTCTTGTAGTGAGCGGAGCAATCAAATGTGGAAGGATCGACAACAGACACAGAGTTAAAGGTAGAGTTACCAAATCTTTTCACTCTGTATTTCATGCATGAATGTGGGGTATATTCATTGTAGTTATGAAAAGTAGGATAATTTTATAGGGTTAGATCTGCCTACATGTTGAACACTAGTGTAGTCCATAGAGGGGTTTTTCCACTATAGCAGAAAGGTACAACATAATTTAAAATAGGCAAAAGACGAACAATAAAGTTACACAGATTTAAAGAGGAGACACCAAGTATTTTAGGTTGGGGACCATGTATACTTAAAGTTGAAAGCAAGGAGAAGCTCTCTAAATCTAGGAAACTGTTTAAAGTTTGCACCCAGGTTTTCTGCCACTGTATACTTAACAAAAAGTCATAGAATCATTGCATGTTCTAATTGCTAATGATAAGGGTTGTACATGTATAAAAATATATATATATATATATATATATATAAAAACGTAAAGGAAAACAATGTTTTTATTATATTTGTGTTAACCCTCAAATGAGATATAGAATATCAAGCATACCTACTATTTCAAATTTTGCTAGATTACCACTTAAAAATAGATGGAGTGAATAACAATCCTCTTCCATAAAAGTCTGCATATGCCTTATGTTTATTACCACAGTTCAACAATGATCTATTAGTCTACTAATGCATGCTACAGTAGTTGTACAATAATGGAACCATTATTCACAGCGATTTCAATAGCCTCTGTATTCCATTTGAAAGAAATTTACAAACAACATGTATATGAAATTGAAGGTAAATTACAAAACAATCGGAGTGTCCATGAGAGCCACGATTTTAATTTTAATATAGGGGAGTACCATAGGGAAAGGAACCGTTTTTCAATGCTTGTCAAAATCTAATAAGGTGTGTCTAAGCGCAAATACCAGAACTCAAATACCTTTTGAGTATGAAGGCTCCTTTTGGATCCGCCCCTCGAACTGTTTAAGCCTACAGAAAAAACGGTAGGTTTAGTAAACCATAATATCCTTTAAATAAATTGATTTAAAGATATTATTTAATGAAATAAAGGAGAACTTATATAGAACTCGGAGGAGGACCAAGTCGCCACTGGGATTGGTGCGACGATCCACAACCACCAAAGGGGTAAAGTGTATCCTTGATCCAACTTATAGTTTCACTCACAAAACGATTAAAGGCCCCATCATTAATTGGTGAAATCTGAAATTGTTTTTTTTTAAGCATACAAGGTAAGCTGCTACTTATAGTAGCAAGAGTTTTAAGAATGAAATAGTATAAAAACGTAGAGGAATGAAATATTTAAACAGGTTATACATCATACAAGAATAAAGAAAATTATAAGTTATGAGCCTTACGGTGATAAAAAATCATACAAATTATTAAGACACACAGTGATAAGACAAAACCCAGAGAGCATAGTTGCGAAAACCCCAGCGAGTAAATTGATGCCGGGAATACATGTAAGTCAACATTGTAAAAATAAAAAAAATAGAGTACAATTGTACATCCCGAAAGTGTAGAACTATATCGTTATACATGTACAGAGTGTAGGAATTTGAGTTATGAAATGTTGTATAACCTTTTTGAGCACAAAATATGTAAGACAAAAATCACACTACTTCAGATAAGGTAATCCCCATGATGGGTAAGTAAAACATTTTACATGAACGTGAAGTTAAATTTGAATAATGTACATTGTGAAATCAAATCCTTCCACAGAGGTAAACCATTTTCGATCTCGAGGGTTTAGATAGGAAACTACCTTACTAGTCAGTCAAAATGGAAGAAAAGTATGAGTTGGTAGAGAAAGCACAAGAGAAATTCAATACTGAAGTTCATAATTTAATTATAGGCAAGTAATTAATCAAGTAATTACAAATGTAATTGATAAAATAGAAGTTCGATGTTCTGGAATAGTATCATGCATACAGATATTTACTTATAAAACCTTACAGTTGGTAAATCATGAACCAGTAGATCTAAATCGTTGTCATATAAATTCTATATGAACTAGTAAAGGGAGAAAAAATCCTAATCGCCCAAAACCGTTGAAAGATTTAAATCTATGCGTCTATCTGTCCATTCACAAAGAAATATAGTTCAAAAACACGAAAACAAATATACTCGTAATATTTTTCTGATGGACTCTAAGAATGGTGTGTACACTCACTTGGAATGCTAGCGTTCCATTATTTTTCTAGAACTTACCACGATTTCACAGTAATTAAATGTACTAAAAAGGGTGTGGATATTGGGGCTTTGCACAGAGATTAAATTGAATATAAGGAAAACTTGAATATTAAAGATTCAAAGGGCTCCAAAACTAACTGAAGTTACTCTAAACCTTTTCCGAAAAACTGCAAACACAAAGTTCTCGGAAAGAAATAGTTACAGAAGAAAAATGAAATATGACTACCATACAAGTCATCCACCTCTTGTTACAGAATAATACAGGTGACAAATATTTTTGGGTTACGTGGTACATAAAGAAGATCAGATGGTTGTGCACCTCCACTCTTACACAGGGCAGGTCCACTCAAAGTCGTTGGACACACATACAGATAAAGGGCATTACATGGTTAATGCTGAAGCATTTTTTGCAAATGCATAGAGCCAAAGGAGAAACGATACAACAATAACCTTGAATCCTTTTAAATGCAGAGAAATAGTGATAGGATTTCTCGCAATACCCTGGTTATGTGATTAAATGGACATGGCGTGCCCTCATTGGGCATGGTCACCTAGCTATCTAGTACACCACATGACCATTCTTAATTGAATAGCCAAATAATTAATGTGATTATAGACAGACTTGGCATTTCCATTAACATAGTTTACAAAATGCATTCAATGTTGGGACCAGGTCACGAAGTCGGATGAGATTTCACTCTATTAGGTTTAGGACTTAGGTATGGAGTAAGAACATAACCATGGTACTAGGGTGTAGGAAATGTTATGTCTGCTTTGGAATGACAACGTCGTAACTACCTTTGTAACGTATCATTGGTGCACTTAATAACCTTTGTTCACACTAGTATGTTTTGCTTGAGGTGGTTTACCGAGTTATATCAATATGAACTACTAGGAATGGTGCATGGTTATGCGAGTACCTATGTTGGTGAATGATCATGTTTTAAATATGATTTTTAGGTACAATGCTATTGTGCAATAGCCCATATGGTCTGCATTATATATATATAGAGAGAGAGAGTAGCTGTATATAACAAGTAAGATTTTTGACCAATTATGAATATACGCATAATGGTCTGTTAATAATTTTCTTATGTGGAATTTTATACGATTAAGGGTGAAGTCTTCACTTAATGATTATAAACTGAATATGCTAAGTTACGATATGAGTTAATCTTATGGAAAACAAATTATATAGATGCACCATGATAGGAATAGTGTCATGGTTATGGAAAGTATAAAATAGTCTCTAAATGCATATAGTAAACAATACATGTATTTTATTTGTTAAGTAACGATAACAAAGTTATGGTGAATAAGTAGCGAAGAGCTAGGGAGTTTTTAATGCACCGTATAAAAAAAAAAAAAAATTGGTAAATTTGGGGTACATTACATATAGTATCAGAAATTGAGGTTACAACACTTGGACCTCACGGAAAGGCCAATTTAGTTTAGTACATTTATTTATGTTAAAAGAAAAACTAACAAAAATGCTTAGTGTTAGAAACAAAAAAAAATTGTTCTGTTGTGATAATGGCAACACAGAGGAGATCAAACTTGAAGAGAATCCAGATCATAGACCTCCTAGAGAACCTAGACAAAATAGTGAAGGAAGTTCAACCACCTAGGTTCTAGAAACAATGAGGAACCTTCTCATGGAACTGCAGGTTTTCAAGGTAGATAATGAGAAACTGAAAAAAGAACATGAGAAACTGAGAAAGAAAAGAAAATAGTTGGATCACCTCGAAGGCGAATTCAAGAAGATCAAACCATACACCTTTGACAGAGAATCCAGGATGGGTGAAGAGGTTGAAGCATGGTTAATGGATATAAAGAAATACTTCTAGATCTATAATTATTCTAGTAACATGAAGTTCTGAATGGCCATTTATAAATTGAAGGGAAAGACAAGTATATGGTGCCAAGACCTAAAATTGGCCAAAGGATTAAAAGAGAAATAGATGGAATGGTTAGAATTCAAGAAATACTTCAAGAAACAATATTTATAAAAAAATTATTACGAAAAAAAACTAGGGAATTTTATGAGCTAAGACTTGGACAAATGACCATGGACAATTTGATAAATAAATTTATTGAATTATTAATATTTGTACCATACATCAAGGAATACAAAGTAAAAATACATCGATTCATACAAGGACATAATTGAATTCGACAACCCCAAAACTTTAAGTAAAGTGTCTAGAAAGTCTTGTATGTGCTATGATTAGTAAAAAAAATGGTTTGAACTTCCCAAGGCATGGAAGGATAAGAAACAAGACAGAATGAATAAGCAGAAGAAAGGCTTCCAACCAACGAGTTTCTGTAATATGGAAAAGAACTTCCAAAACAAATATTTTCATTCTAACCACCAAAATGCTGAAGGGGGAGGTAGACCAGTTAACCTAGGACTCAAGAAAGTTGGGGAAAGCCCCATAGAACCATTAAAGTGTTTGGAGTGTGGATAAACTCACTTAAGGAGAAGCTATCCACATTTAACTTTTGCAAGAAGGACCACAGTCCATAACCTGCAATAAGCCTCAATAGTAGGATATGTGGGCATAAGCGTGCACATAATTAATGCAGTTGTAGATGGCCAACAATATGATCATCAATACACTATATTGGAGGTTGAAGGTAAAGTTAATAATAGTCATATTTCTATTCTAATTGACCGAGGAGCTAGTCTAAGTTATGTTACTCTTAGTGCAATTCATTCAAACAAGCTTAATAAAGTAAAGCATGCTAAGTCCTGATCAATACAGTTAGCAACATGGACTAAGAGAAAAGTAACATACTTCATTTCTGAATGTGAAATCAGTTTAGATGGCCAAATTATGAAGTGAAATCTAAATATTTTATCTTTAGGATCTTACGATATAATCATTGGAATGGACTGGTTAGAGAGACATCAAGTAATTTTGAACTATTAAGACAAGTCACTTACTTACAAAGATGAGAAAAACCCAGTTAGGACAATGCAAGGCATCAGAAAACTAGTCTCAGTTATACATATTTCAGCGATGCAGTTTAAGAAATGCATGAATAAAGGTTGTCAAATTTATGTTATTCAAGTGAATAATCTGTTAGAAAAGGAAGATAAGCCAATTCTAGAAGATTTTTCAGTCTTGCATGAGTTTAGAGATGTATTTGTGGACAAAATACCATAATTGTCTCCAAGAAGAGAGATAGATTTCTATATCGATCTTACAGCCTAGATCTACCCCGACCTCTAAGGCACCCTATAGGATGAGTTTACTTGAATTAACAGAGTTAGAGATTCAACTACAAGAATTGTTTGTGAGGGATACATCAGATCGAGTGTCTGGCCTTGGGGAGCACCGATCCTTTTTGTTAAAAAGAAGGATGCAACTTTAATATTATGTATTGATAATCGACAATTAAAAAATATGAATATTAAGAATAAGTATCCTCTACCCATAATTAATGACCTCATTGACCAAGTTGGAGGAGCAAATATTTTATCTAAGTTAGATTTAGGGTCTAGTCAAAATAATTGATGAAGATACAAATAAAACAACTTTTAGAATGAGATACATACATTATGAATTTGTTTTTATTGTGTTTGGTCTTAGTAACGCATCAAAAACATTTATGTGTTTGATGAATAGCATATTAAGTGAATATTTGGATAATTTTTTTTGGGTATTTACTGATAATATTTTAGTTTATTCGAAAACGGAAGAAGAACATGAAGAACATCTAAAAATTGTATTAAAAACCTTAAGGAAACACAAGTTGTATGCAAACTTTGACAAATGTGACTTCTACCAAAGGAGTATACAGTACCTAGCTGGACATGTGATATCTGAAGAAGGTATTGTGCTTGACCCAGAGAAGATAAGAGCCATCATGGAGTGGCCTATCCCTAAGGATGTGGATGACATCAGGTCATTTATGGAAATTATTGGTTACTACCACATATTTATAGAAGGGTTATCTAAGATCACATATCCCATCATGTCTTTACAAAAAAAGGGAATAAGGTTTACTTGGTCACAAAAATGTCAAGACAACTTTAATAAGCTCAAATAATTGTTAACTACGACACCTATTTTAAGGGTAGAAGACCTGGATAAAGACTTTACAATTTACACTGATACAAGTAAAGAAGACTTGAGAAGTGTCCTAAGTCAAGAGGGATACATCATTTGTTATGAATCATGTAAATTAAAATAACATGAATGATATTACTTCACACGAGACTTGGAATTAGTAGTTGTAATTCATGAACTAAAAATGTGGCAACACTATTTAATGGGCAAGAAATTTGTGTTTCTAACCGTGGTGTGAAATTCTTATTCAGTCAACCAAATCTTAACATAAGGAAATCAAGGTGGCTAGCCTTTTTGAGTGAATTCGATTTCAAAGTAGGACACATCAAGGACAATGAAAACAAAGTTGTAGATGCCCTAAGTAGAAGGACTAATGGAATTTTTGAGATAAGTATTAGCAAAGAATAAAGAGACATTGAACAAAGAATAAAATCAACAAGTTATAATGATGAAAAATACATCAAAACAATAGCATATTTACAAGGAAATGCATAAAAATTGGACAAAACAGATCTGATTTTGGATAAAAATGGACTACTAAAGTTCAAAAATAGGCTATACATAACAAATTTGGCTGACTTAAAGATACAAATTTTGGAAGAATTGCACAAAAATCCATATTCATGTTACCCAACATAGCATAAAATGGTAACAACCTTGACAAAATTGTTTTATTTTTCGAACATGAAAGGTGAGATGGCTAAATACTTATTTAAATGCCTAGATTGTCAACAAGTGAAGGCTGAACATTAGCATCCTATCCTCTGCCTATATCGGAATGGAAATGGGAGATTATCTCACTGGACTTCATCACAGGTTTTCCTAAAACTAAAAAATAGAATGAGTCGATTATGGTAATGATTGATTAACTTTGCAAGTCTGTACATTTTTTACCTATGAAATCTACATATAAAGTAATTAACATGGTTGAAATATTTATGAAGGAAATATTTAGATCTCATGGAATTCCTAAAATGGTGATTTTAGATACAGATGTCAAATTTACGTCAACATTTTGGAAATAATTATTTGCAGTGTTGGATACTAACCTGAATTTCAGCACAAGCTACCATCCACAAACAAATGGGAAAACTAAACGAGCCAATCATATTGTGGAAGACATTTATGAATTTATATAAAAAACTAAACCAACTAAGTGGGAGGAATACCTACACTTAGTAGAATTTTCAAACAATAATGGTTAACAAACGTTAGCTAAGATGAGTCCCTTTGAAGCATTGTACAACATAAAATGTAGAACTCCGATTAGCTAGGATAACAGAGTTGAAAAACTTATGATGGGACCATAAATGCTCCAAGAAATGAAGAAAATTGTAAGAAAGGTACAAAAAAATTTAAAAGAAGCACGATACAAAAAAGTTACGATATTTAAAGTGGAGACACTTTAAAAGAAGCACGATACAAAAAAGTTACGATATTTAAAGTGGAGACACGAGGAATTTTAGGTTGGGGACCATGTACACTTAAAGTTTGAAGAAAGGAGAATCTCTCTAAATCTAGGAAACTATTCAAAGTTGGCACCGAGGTTTTGTGGCCCCTTTGAGATTTTATTTCAAATTGGACCCATGGAATATAAACTTGCAACTCAAAAAAATTTAAAGGTTCATAATGTTTTTCATGTTTCTTTGTTGAAAAAATATATTCATGATCCTACTCACATCATTGATTGGAACATGGTGCACGTGGAATCAGAAGGCAAGTTTCAAGCCAAACCTCTACGCATTCTAGACAGCATTCTAGACAGGAAAGAAACAATACTACAAAACAGATCCATCGCCTAAATAAAAGTGAAATGGAAGCACTTTAGTCCTGAGGAGACCTCGGAATTGGAGGAAGATTTCCAAAAATATTATCTAACCCTATTTTGAGAGAGGAATGAACACTGAGGAGAGTGTTGTACTTAAGGGGGAGAGGATGTAATATACCCAAAAATAATTAATTATTAAAGTCTATATGTACTTGGGAATAAATTTCTGTTTTTGGCAAATTCAAATTTGGATATTATTTTTCATTTATGGAAAACCCGAATTTGAAATTTGATTATTGTAATTAATTATTTATGACTATTGGGAAAGGATTTGATTTACCCAACTAACGTTTTGAATGTGACACGTTATCGGTGGAAAATGAGGGATTTCACCAGTAGCAGCCCCTGAAAATCAAGGATTTGTAAAGGTACGAAAATTCCCAAGGAGAGAAGGAAATACCTAGGCAAAAGATGTATATAATTACAAAATAAGGAGGAGGTAGGACACTGTTTAGTATGTTGAAGAAAGGATATTAAGTGTTGTTATGAACACTATTTAGTGTGAAGAAAGGGAATTATGTTCTAGGAGAGAATTATAGAAAACGAGGATCATTTCAATTCACCCTTATGGACTCATGGTCGGGCTAGGGGGTGAACGAAGCAAGTAACTTGGTTGTTTTATTCTATGGTTGGGTGGAACATGGTTGTTCCATTTGTCTTCCAACACCAGTTTCATATAAGCACCTTACTTGTATTCGGGTTAATATTCTGTTGATTTTGATTGTTAGAAATGTGATGATATTTTTTGATGTTAGTGCATATATAATTGATGGACTGAATGTATGGTGATATTTTTTGATGTTAGTGCATATATAATTGATGGACTGAATGTATGGTATTCTGTTGATTATCAGTTTCAAGGTCAGGAATGAGATGGTTTGGCTGATGTTTGTTTAGGGATATTATATGTGTTACTTAACAAAAAGTACTATAATCATTGTAGGTTCTAATTTCTAATGAGAAGGGTTGTACATGTATAAATAGAAGAACATATATATACATATACATATATATATTCAAACGTAAAGGAAAATAGTATTGTTACTATATTTGTATTAACAATTTCATTGAGAGATACTATTTCAAATTATGCTCAATTACCACTGAAACATAAGATGGAGCGAATAATAGTCCTCTTACATAAAAGTATGCATATTATTTATGTTTATCACCATAGTTCAAAAATGAACTATTATTCTACTAATGCATGCTACAATAGATGTACAATAATAGAACCATTATTCAAAGTGATTTCAATAGCCTCTGTATTACATTTGTATTACATTTGAAAGAAATTTGCAAACAACCTGTATATGAATTTGAAGGTAAATTACAAAACAACCATAGTGTCCATGAAAACCATTGTTTTAATTATAATACAATGGAGTACCCTAGGGAAAGGACCCCTTTTTCCACGGTTTTCAAAATCATAGCCTCTGTATTACATTTGTATTACATTTGAAAGAAATTTGCAAACAATCTGTATATGAATTTGAAGGTAAATTACAAAACAACCATAGTGTCCATGAAAACCATTGTTTTAATTATAATACAATGGAGTACCCTAGGGAAAGGGCCCCTTTTTCCACGGTTTTCAAAATCTAATAAGGTGTCCCTAAGCACAAATTCCATAACTCAAGTACATTTTGAGTACGAAGGGTCCCTTTGGATCCAACCCCTCAAACTGTTTAAGCCTGCTGAAACAAAGGGTAGGGTTATAAAACCATACTATCCTTTAAAGAAATTGAATAAAACATATTTTTTAACTAATCGAGATAAAGGAGTACTTATCTTCAACTCGGAGGAGGACCATGTCACCACTAGGACTGGTCCTTGATCCAACTCATGGGTACCCTCTTCAAATGATTAAAGGCCCCATCATTAATTGGTGAAATCTGAACGAATGTTTTCTTCAAGCACGTAAAGTAAGCTGTGACTTATAGTAGAAAGAATTTTAAGAATGAAAGAGTATAAAAACATACAGGAATGAAATATTTAAATAGGTAAGGAATACAAAAAATTATAAGTTATGAGCCTTACTATGATAATAAATCATACAAATTATTAAGATACACAGGGATAAGACAAAAACCACAGAGCACAGTCATGAAAATCCCAGCGGGTAAATTGATGTCGAGAATACACGCAAGTCATATGATTGTAAACATAAAATACAAAGAGTACAGTTGTACACCCCACAAGGGTAGAACAATATCCTTATACATATACAAAGCATAGGACTTTGAGTTAGACAATGCTTTATAACCTTTTTGAATGCAAAATATGTAAGACGAAAATCGTATTAGTTCAGATAGTTAATCCCCATGATCGGTAAGTAAAACTTTTGAATGAACAGTAAGTTAAATTTGAATTATGTACTTTTGAATCAAGTCCTTCCACAGAGGTAAACCATTTTCGATCTCGAGGGTTTAGAGAGGAAACTACCTTACTACTATATCAAAATGGAATAACATTATGAGTTGCTAAAGAAAGCACAAGATAAATTCAATACCGAAATTCAGAATTTATTTATAGGCAAGTAATTAATCAAGTAATTACGAATGTAATTGACAATATAGAAGTTCAATGTTATCGCATAGCCACATGCATATAGATATTTACTTACAAAACCCTTGAAAGGTTTAAATCTATATCTTTATTTGTACACTCACTTGGAACGCTAGCATTCCATTATTTTTCCAGAACTTACCAAGATTTCACAGTAATGAAATATACTACATAGGGCATGGTTATTGGGGCTTTGGACAAAGATTAAACGAAAGATAAGGACAAGTTAAAACTGAAAGATTCAAAGGGATCCAACACTAACCGAAGTTAATCTAAACATTTTCCAAAAAACTTCAAACACGAAGTGCCCAAAAAGAAACAGTTACAAGAGAAAAATGTAGCACGACTACCATACAAGCTATCCACTTCATGTTATAAAATAATACAGGCGACAAATATTTTTTGGTTACCTTGTACAGAAATAAGACAGGATGGTTGTGCACCTCCACTATTACCCAGGGAAGGTCTTCTCCAAGTCGTTGGGAATGCATATAGAGAAAGGGCATTACATGGTTAACGCTGGGGCGGTTTTTGTAAATGCACAGAGCCAAAGGAGAAACGATACAACAATAGCCTCAAAACCTTTGCAATGTAGAGTAATAGTGATAGGATTTATCGTAGTACCCTGGCCATGTGATTAAATGGACATGGCATGCCCTCATTGGGAACGGTCACCTAACTATGCGGTACGCCACAGGGCCACTCTTAATTGAATAGCTAGATGATTAATGTGATTATAGACAGACTTGAAATATCCATTAACATAGTTTACAAAATACATTCAATGTTGGGCCATGTGACGAAGTCGGATGAGATTTCACTCTGTTAGGTTTAGGACTTAGGTATGGTGCAAGTGCAGACCCATGGTACTAGGGTGTAGGAACTGACACGTCTTCTTTGGAAGGACAACCTCTTAACTACCTTGGTAATGTATCATTGGTGCACTTAATAACCTTTCTTCACACTAGTAAGTTTTCCTTGGGGTGGTTTACCGGGTTATATCAATACAAACTACTAGGAATAGTGAATTTTTATGCAAGTACCTATGTTACATGTCGTTTGTTTACAATAATCATGATATCTTAGATAGGGTTTATGGCACGCATAGAATCCTTATGATCACTTATATTGGCATTTGTTAAGGACCCCATTATGGTGAAGGAACATATTTTAAATACAATTTTTAAGTACAATGTTATTGTGCAATATCCCATATGGCCAGAGAGAGAGGTACGAGGTGTATATAACAAGTAAGGCTTTTGAACAATTATGTATATACGCAGAATGGTATGTGCACATTTATCTTATGTGCAATTTATATGAGTAAGTGTGAAGTTTTCAATTAATGATTATAAACTGAACATGCTGAGTTGTGATATGAGATAATCTTATGGTAAACAAATTATATAGAAGCGCCATGATAGGAATAGTGTCATTGTTATGGAAAGTATAACATAGTCTCTAAATAGATACACTAAACAATATATGCATTATATTTGAGAAGTAACGATAACAAAGTTATGGTGAATAAGTAGTGAAGATCCAAGGAGTTTTTAATGCACCCTATATTTTTTTTATTTAATTTCGTAAATTTGGGGTACATTACAGGCATGTTGTACAAGTTTTCTCTAGAGAATAGGCCAAAATTTGACAAGGTTTTCCATTTTCTCCATAACTCTTTTTCAGGGACAATTCAAGGATCAAGACTCTGAGTAATTTAAAAGAAGCTATTGAAGAATATTGGGCAGAAGTTTCAAACCTTGATTCATTACAAGTACGAAGTTATACTTGTTATAAGTTAGGGCTTGTGACTAATCCATAAACTAGTCCCAAAGAAGTGTTTGAGATAAATTTAAGAAGTGATGTTCAGTTTTATATGTGAACCCATGTGGACCTAGTATTTCTATGTGCATGGAGTTTGATGATGATGATGATTATGTATGAGTGAGAGTGATAGAGATAGTGACAATGACATGTTGATTCTCTTATATATATTTGAGGGTGGAAGGAATGGGAAAGGAAAGGGGTTTGGATCCTCCTACTAGTTGTAGATGGATAATCTAAGGAGTTGTAGCTTCCCTCAGGTTGGAGCGTGTAAATTAGGGGGTTGGTGCCTCCTTATAGTTAATGTTGGAGAAGATTTGAAGCTTTCTATGAATTTAATCTTGCTATTATATAAGAAAATCATTTTGTGGATTTCCATGTAAATCTATTGTGCATTGTGTATTTTTTCTTTTACTCTCTATTGTATATTGGATGCATTTATTTGATTAAAAAGTTAACCTTTTAGAAAGTGTTGAATTGTACTTGACACCAATTCAACCCATGTTCAGTATCAACACAGAACATGCCTCAATTTATTGCATTTCCTCTAGCACCATAGATTACTATAGTTCCCCATCTATATATTGGGTGAATGCATCTCCTTTTAGTTTGTCTCTAAAACAAATTTTGGTATGTAACATGTTTTCCTCACATTCTCGAAACCCTAGTACAAAGAAGGAACTTGCCAATTAGATTCAAGTTACTTTCAATCTTCATTTCATAACTCGAATGGTGTTATTTAAATATGGTGGTCATTTTCATTAATTAATTACACAATAATGGTTTCTTGTTTAGGATATATTAACAAATTGATATCGTTCAAATATGTCTAACATAGATCATTCTCTTAAAAACTTAAAACATATCATTTTTTTATTTTTTCATCTTATTTTATCAACTCTAGATCCATTGACCAACATTATCATGGAAAAAATCTCTTCTATCATGAGTTTTGATAGCTAGTATTTCCTTTTTTTGAAGGGAAATTAAAAAAAAAGTAAGATTGTCCACTTATTAACTTACTCCAATAAATACTTAGTAATAAGAAGATCTCTCATTCTCCTAGCTCCATACTATAGAAACACTTGTTAGATCCCTATAATAAATGAAATTATGATGATTTAACCCATAGTATTTTTTTAGGTGGGTTTTTTACCCTTATTATTTACAATGTTTGTTTAGGGTTTCCATCTTGGGATTGGATGCTACTACATCCTTTTGTTAGTGCGATAAATAAATGACACAACCAAAAAGAAGACTCCAATGCTTCTGGGCCATGATGTAATAGATCCTCTTACATAAATGGAATTATGGCCTCTTAGTCCGTAGTATTAGTTTAAGTAGGTTTTTTAGTTGAAAATTAGTGTTTTTTCTAGTGATTTATTTAACTTTATGGTTTATAATGGTTATCTAAAATTTTTGACACCTAGCTCATCATTTTATTTGTGTAATAAATAAATTGCACAAATAAAAAGATATTTCATCATTCAAAATTTTATTAATGCAATAAATAAATTACATAAGAAGATCTTTATGATTTGATTTAAGTTAGACCAATTCCTCATTTTCTTTTTACAATAACTGAAATTATAACTTCTTATCCCTTGTTAAGGGATTTTTTTATTTTTATAATTGGTAATAATTTTTTACCATTCTTATTAAATTAGTCTTTTTAGGATTTCTTTTAAATTACTTTTTTAATAATAAATGAAACCATAACATCTCCATGGATAATAATTGTTGAACTGGTTTATTTACCTATGTATTGGTATACTTCATCCTTGTGTTATAAATAAGTTGAATATGAGCAAATGGATTCAGGGTGTGTTTTTATTTCGAAAGGATTCAGTTACTTTCACTAGTACATATTGTAAAAATTCCAACGTTCTATTTGCAGCGTTATGGACAAAATTGTCCATACTGT
>CBVK0100714256.1:0-16699 GCA_900067695.1 Picea abies
AGCTTGCTAGAATGGTGGCGGCTTATCTCTGAGAAGAGATGTGAAAAATGTTCTTATTTGCAAGAATATCATTACAATGAGGCTCAGAAGGTCTTTTTACAATAAAAAAGAATGTCAAAATCCCTAGACATCCAAAAAATGTAACCCTAGGAGATGAAGCGCCAAAAGTCATGTAGGCCTCGTTTGGATAAGTTAGTACATCAACATCTCAGGGTTGTAACTTTTTCATATGATCTTTGTTTTAGGCGCATGACATCCCATTGGAAAGGTCTATCCAAGGAATACACATTTTTATGTTGTCTATCAAAGGTCATTCTGGTTGTGGCGAACCCTAAAAAATGTTGTTTAGGGCCTCAAAACAACCCCGCAAGTCAGGGACTTGAAAACTATGGAAAAAATTGCCAAACTGGAAAACTACCAAAATGAGCCAGTTGGAATAGGTGGGAGGCCACCGATATCCATATGGACCATTAGAATTCAAGAGTCCATAGTTCCTAATATACATGTTATATGAGATAAATGTTATTTTCCTGGAGTCTTTGGCCAATGAAGCATTAAACCCTTGAAGAATGGTTTGGTAAGCAATTTCCCCAAGAATTAATATTTTGGGTACATATTTGGGTAATAAGTGAGGGGGAACAACCCAATAAATCATCAAATATAAAATTGTATTGAAGGTACCAATTTCTAATGCTTCTTAAGAGTTTCATTGCCTATTTACTTAACCTGGGGCAATCTTTACAATATATCAATTTATAAAGGGAAGAAATGAAGAAATCACAAAGATATGCATAATTTCTCTTGTATTTGTTCTCCTACATAACCTGATAATAAACATGAATTAGATTATTTTCTATATTCAAATTCAACCCTGGAAAAGGGTTGCTAGCACAAATGATATCAAGTAATCTGATGCCATATAAAAAGTGGGGAATGTTTCAGAATTGGGATTTTTATCTCTCTCAATTGATCTATTCAAATAATGAGATAAAATAGTTTCCCAATTGAAAATTGATCACGTAGTGATAACAATGAGAATTGTAGGAACCCACACATCTTTGAAGTGGGCACATTTAGGCTCTCCATATAGTCTACACATTAATGCAATATCATAGATGTATGGATCCCTTAAGTTTTTCATGGTGTATATTCCATCATTTTTCTCAAACAATCTTTTATCCTCCACCCATCAACTTGCCAAAATATTTTTGATATCATTTTCCTGATGAAATTTCTCAACAAATCCAATAATCATGCACTTCTCAGGTTGGTGAAGTCTATAATACTTTTTCATTTTCTAATGGCTGATAAGAGGCTATACATTTCCCTTCATCATTCAACATAGTTATAATATTATCAATATATGTATGTTCAATTACCCATTCAACCTATAAACATGACATAAATTGGGTCCTTACATTGATGGTGTGTACATGTGATATTGTTATGTTGGTAAACACCAAATCATCTACATTTCTCATAGTAGGGTCACTAGGAGGAACTATGTCAGGATAGTCTTTTTCTCAAAATATTATATAGACTTCCCCCCATCAAGGCAAAGGAGTTGGACCATTGATCAGAGCCTTAATGCCTTTAAATATGGGACATATTAACTCAATTTATGGTTTGGTCAATTTAATTGATGGTATGAATTGTTGAAGTGTAGCCTCCATATCAATGCCAATTTGTTCTATAGGCTCTTTTATATGATTTTTTCCCTTTGGTGATTGTTTAGGAGTTTTAGAAGATGTGTCCTAAGAGGAATGTTGTCTATATTAACAATAAAAATAAAATTAATAACTTTATATAGTTCCTTGTTGATACAAAATCTATGATTTATTTAACAGATAACAAAGTCTATGAAATAAAACAGGAAATAACAATTTCATTCAATTTAGCTAGTAGCAAAAAAAATCAATGAAACCGATAAAATGAATGTTTTTCATATACTTACTTGGTTGGTTTTAATCGATATCTAAAATGATCAAATATCTTAATTCCACTCATGATGAATGAAATGATAACCAGAATGTGTTAATAAAACTACTCATAGGATACCGCAATAATAATGTTTGTTGCTCACTTTGATAACTCAAAAAACAACTAAGATTTCTGATGAAGGAGCTAATTTGCATTCGTACATTTAGATAGAGTGAGATTTCAAAATTATGTCATGATGAAATAAAAAAATTGAAGATTTAGTAAGATTTGGAATTTTAATGACCACTCCTATCGGACAAGACATCTTAGCTACTAATTGATACACCATTAATTGCAAGCTGATGAAGTTCAACGACTATTGGGTAGAACTTTTCACTTTGATCGACACTAAAATCAATCTTTATATGCCGTAAAATTTTTAAAATTAAAGAAAGCAAGGTATAATGATCAATGATGGAAACAAATTTAATCTGAGAAGGTACCATGAGATCTACTTTGTAATGCCAAAAAATAAGTATGATGTTTTATTCTTCCAAACACATATCGGTGAATTTTATAACTTTTCACAAAGTTAGTGATTTACTTTGTGTTGATCAAAAGTCTTTGTTTCCATCGATCATCGGAGAAAGTTTAAATCTTTATTTCATTGGGTGCAATATTAAATTTCCACTAGAATTATTTTTTATGATGAAATGCACATCTCAGGGAAACCCACCAGACACTTCCCCTCATTCTGAGGATGGTACCTAGGGTAAACTGGTTGGTTGTAGTTTTGGAAACCTAACTCGATGGGGACATCAAGTGAGGCCCATAGTATTCATAGAGGAAACGATCCCAAGGAATTGACCCCATGACCTCCTACTTGTAATTCATAGCACTCAATCACTCGAGTTAAACCATCAAACTATATTTCCATCGAAATTATATTAATAATTTTGTTGAGAATTTTTTTTTTTCAATTGAAAAAACGTAACCATTGTGATATTATTAGAGATGATTTATCACTTTATCAAAGTTATCTCTTAATTTTCATTTTAAAATAAAGTTTATTATTAATCTGATGAAATCACACTTATCTCCACCGCGACTTATCATATCATGACTTATATCGGGGCTGCAAGTTTACTTTTTCTCCGATGAGAAACAAAAACCTTTTTTCCTCTACGATGTGATTGGAGATTCATTTCACTTTTATTTCCATAGTGGCGTTGGAGATTCATTTCACTTTTATTTCCACGGTGGTGTTGGAGATTCATTTCAATTTTACAAAAGTGAAAGTGGAAAATTTTGTTTGATAAGTCAAAACTATTAGGGTAGGCTCTCAACTTTTGTCGAAGTTAAAAGTGAATTTTCAACCCCAATGAAAGTGAAACCTTTTCTCCGAGAAGGTTTAAACTTCAACTTAGGATTTTTTAGTTTTTTCTTAATGAACCATGACTTCAAACAAAATAAAGAACTTATTTTAGAATGTATTTTCATCAAACTTGAAAAAGTATGAATTTGATAAGGCAAAACCCAAAAAACAAAAAAAGAAAGAAAAGTGGTATCGATTTTTTTTTTGAATTTTTAGGGTGTGTTGAAGTCTCAATAGAGTCTCTCAACCATGTTTAACAAAACCCGCTCTATCCTTTCTGTCAATTTTTATCTCCATTCAACAATAGAGTTGGTAAATTGAAGGGAGATCAATGTAGTAACACCACATCTCCCATCATGGTTAGAAAGCACACATTTTTAACCTTGTCAAAAGATAGATAGGGTCGTACTCAACAAAATCCATGCAATTTTGACTTATTGCAAACAAAATATATCTAGGTTTCTTATTGAAGTCAACATATGGAGGACAATATGTTTTCCACTGAGGTCACTTTAGCATAGGAAATTCCATGACGTCACTTTCATTACAATCTTGTTGCATCATAAATATTAGCCTCATTATCCTCAAGGCCGCCAAGAGCACCAAAGCGGTTATTCAATATAATTGGCTATCATGAAAGAGTGATTCACTAAAAATAAATGTTGTGATCATTTATGTTGGTCATCATCATCATCAACAATCATTTACTTAGCTTGAGAATGCAACAACAATGGAGGAAAATGATCTCTATGACTTTTGTTTCCTTGTTGTATCTAACCAACAATGGGCATGATAGTCGATAAGGCTTTCCACCTATCATGACCAACTATGACTAGGGCCTTAGGGGGTGTTGGATGCAGGCCTAGTAAAAAAGAAAGTCTATTTTTAGAGGAGAAGCATGCAAGAGAAAAAAGACACCTGGAAGGAAAAGAAGGACGTGTAAGAGAAGCAGGTTCCAAGGAAGACCTAATGATGCTAGGGTTAGGGTTTTGGTAATACATTGTAATGGTTGGTGAGCCTAGGGTACAAATGAGTAGTACTGAGAAGAGAGCCAAGACAGACCAAGAAGAGAGTCCCGATAGAGAAGAGAGAATTGTAAGAAATGTACGAGTCGTTAAGGTGGTGATCTGGGAAGTGGTGAGCGACTCAATCTCGAGGGTTAGATTGTAGGATGAGAAGCCTGGTACAATCTAGTCAGCCTCACAGGGATTGAGGAGCTTGTTGAGGAGAGTGAGATCCCATAATGTAAACACATGCGATGTGATATATTTCTAAACCATAATAAGAAATTTGAGAGCTAGGTCTTTGTGGACGTAGCCCAGGAGGGGGTGAACCACGGTAACAATGTGTGAAGTGAATGAATGTATACATATTTATGTCTGAGTAATTGACGAATGTTAGATGAATGAAGTAACTAAGTAGATGTGGTATTCCACATGCATGCATAGAATGAATGTTATAACTATATGTTATATTGAATGAATAAAGTTTGTGATGCACAACCATAGATCTCGCTCAGTATCAGGTTGAAAAAACATGAGGATTGAAAAATTCCATAGATCTATGTCGGGTGAGACTGCACAGTACACTCTGTGTGCTGCATTGCCTTCTAGTTTACCAGAGGGGCCTATAGTTTTAAAGGGATTTTGTTGGGAACCTTATTAAATCTGAACCAGGGTCAATTTGTGATGGTCAATTAGAATCATAATACCCCATAAAGAATCCTCAAGACCAATAGAAGAGTATATCAAGAAACTGACAAATGGTTCTGTCACCGATTGATTGGAAGAAAATGGGATTGAGCATATGAGATATGTTGAAGAGGCATCAAAATAATGCTGGATCAGATGACAAAAAGGTGAGAGAATGAGAATCTAAAAAGGAGATGTTGAGATCGTGGAATCCCATGAAGGTAGAGATAGAGAGCTGGTTGAAGATAAAGGACCTGGAGTTTGTGCAGAAGGATAATAGAAACCTGAAGTTGACACTTTAGAGAAATTCGAAGTGTGGAAGAGAGAGGAATCTCAAAGGCTGGAGTCATGAAGTCATCCCAGCCATCCATTGGAAAGGGACATGTGGAAGAAGATATTCCAGTTCATAGAAAATCCACTCCGAGAGAAAGTGGAGTTGGTGGAGCCAAAACTCCCGAAGCTTGAAGGCCGAAGTTCGTTTGAACCATTGGATCAGGAGGGACAGGTGTCAGAGGATCCCTTACTTCAGAGGTCGTACACTTCTAAGGAAAGGGAGAGTAGAGTTTGCAAAAATACCGAAGCCCGAAGTAGCGAAGTCCATCGTGGTCGTTGATCTAAGAAGGACATGCATCATCAGATCATGGAATTCAGGGAAAAGTGGAGAGAAGGAAGAAGAGCCATTGACCAGAGGTTTTCTGAAGATCTATAGGAAAGATCCCATCCTAGCCATCCGTTGCTTGGACACGTGGTGTCAAATATATCACTTCGGTGATAGGACACTTCAGGGAAATTGGAGAGTACAGTTCCAAAGGTCATAAGTCTCGAAGGCTGAAGCCAATAGGATTCATTGATGAATGAAGGGACACATGGAGAGTGGATATTTAATCCAGAACAAAGATGAGCAAAGAGGCATTGACTACAAGTCGCCTGAAGTGGAAAAAAGGGTTCATTTTAACTATTGATCGAGGTGAGCAAATGGTGCTCGATACGTAGCTCTGGGTATAAATCAATTTGGGGAAAAAGGCATTTGGAATGCTCAGAACTCCTGAAGTGGATCACATCCACTGGATGTTAGAGGAAGCGTGAGACATAGATTTGGTCTGAGTGATTTCACCGGTCCAGATTTCGTGGAAAAACCAGTCAGCTGCACTCAAAACCGTGGAAGCCTGAATTCGTGAAGGGGATGAGCCTGAGGTTATAACCTATGGTCATATGAAAGAAGGGGCCTAGCATAAGGAGCTAGCACCTATTTTTCAATTTCTATAAAGGGGTCGAGAAAGAACCCACATGTTTGGAAGAACTTGCACTTTGGAGAAATGGGGACTTGCGTAAATTGATTTGTGGGTCTAGTAGAGGCCTAAAGAGTTGATCCGACTCAATGACTTGAACGATCCTAGAATGGGAGGTACAACATCCCCAAGGAGAGAGAGGGGGGTTCTGCATCAAGTGGTATCATAGAATGATTAGTTTTTATTTATAAGAAGTAGGAGAAGTTAGAGACACTCTTATTTGCAGAGTAGACAACCGAAAACTAGGTGGGCTGAAGTCAGATAAAACAGATGGCTACTGAAGGCCATAAGCTTGGTCAACGAAATGACTACAAGAAAAAAATCAAGCCAGATATGGACAAATAATTCGAAGAGATAAGAGTAGAAATGGAGAGGATAACGTTGAAGATGTAGCAAGAAGCTGAGGTGCACTGGACATACGAATGGACCTTGAAGAGGAGAGCAAGGTGGCATGTCCAGTAGTTGTTGGACAGGAGGCAACAACAAGTGTTGAGGAGGTGGCTGAGGGAAGCTGAAACCATCATTGACACAGAGGAGAAGGTGTTTTACCTTTATGAACCAGAGAGTGGAGAAAGCCTCAGTGATGAAGAGGAGAAGACACCACTTAGAGATCTCATAAACTTCTAGGAGGGCATAAATGAATTTTCAAATTTCCAAGTGGGTAATGAGATGAGATCAATGGAGGATCTCATGAACTGCCAAGAGGGAAATGGTTAAGTTTTAAATTTCCAGGTGGGAAATGAGATGATATCATCTGAAGATATCATAGACTGCCAAGAGGGAAGAAGTGAAATCCCAGATTGCCAGGTGGGAAAGGGAGAAGAGATGAGACTATATAAAAGTCTCAGGAGCTAAGAGGTGAGTTCATATCAGGAAGGAGTGCAGATGGAGGACGATCAGAGGTGCATTTTGATCATTGGGGGAATTCAAATATTCCTTCCAATTATCCCAGTAGAGGCCAGTGCACAAATTTCAAGTGCAACAAAAGAAGGACAACCATCAATGACTATCATAGAGGAGATGGAGCATACATTGGCATCTTCCCTAGTAGAAGAAAAAGAGGAGCATACAATTAATATGATCACTCCATGGGAGAAAGAGTTGGAGATGTTGGAGGATTGGTTGAGCAATCCAGAACCAGAGAAGGACTTCCATGATGCAGTGATACAAGGAGAAGGGGAATGCCATCCTAAGGAGCAGCTAGAAGAAGCTAGATTTGTGCTAGTAGAGGAGATGATAAAAATCAATTTGTCAGAGGAGATAGTTGAGTAGTAGCTCAAAGAGGAGCCTGTAGAATTGGAATCTGCAGTAAAGTGGCAAGTCAAGGCCACAAGTGGTGAAGACAAGAGGGGAGATCAGGTTGATCTACCCATTGATAAGGAGGAAGTGCAGCAAATAAAAATGCCAAGGAGCAAGTCAACAGGTCAGCTAGGAAGTGCAGCAAATAAAAATGCCAAGGAGCAAGTCAACAGGTCAGCTGGAAGAAGTGATAGAGGAGATAAGGAGGATGATTTTGAGGTCAGCACAAGAGACTATCAGTAAGGAAAAGATGAGCAGAAGAGAGCCTGCAAGAGAAGCAGGGTTGTAACAAGATATCAAAGGAGTAGGTGGACAACTCCCAAGAGGAGTTTGGGATCCAGGGGGATTTCAACAACAGAATATAGAAGCTCATGATTTTCCCAACAGTGGATTATGATACAAGAGCATCGCTCCACCTCATCACATCAAAGGACATTGAAGAAGGGGGAGAGGTGCCAACCTTCTCATTTTGCCCCGAATTTGAAATTTTAGATGTAATTTAAATGCAATTAAATGTTGTAAGGCGTTGTTCTTGAGTTTATGTTTTAAGGCTATAAAACATACCATCAAGGCATAAATGCAAAAGATATTTCCAAAGATATGCATTTAATGTTTGTACTTATGCTTTCTCAGTGTTTTCAAATATAATAGAAATTTACTAAATCGGAGAATGACGCTTTAAGGAAATTCGAAGAAAATTTAACTTTAAGCCTTGTTTAGAAGGATGATTAATTAGCATTAACCTTGAATTAAATTTGAAAACCTGCTTTTCGGAATTTCGACACTTTTGATGTCCAGGAAAAATGTCATCAGAGAACCCCGATGGCCGAAATCGTGATGTATTATTTAAATTAAAACGTTTTTAGTATCTTAATTAATCAAGATTTGACCTTTTCGGGATTTCGTTAATCGGAAGATCGGGGATCGGGATTTCGGGAAATCTGATGACATGAAACATGCTTCTCAGAAAATCGCGAATCCCGATATCGCGATGTAATTAATTAACTCTTAATCATTTTTTGTCGTAATTAAATCAATTCAAAACTTTAATTAAGGATTAACTGTATCGTGAAATCGGGAAACACGATGACAAGATTATTTGATTTCACAAAACCGTGAATCCCGATTTCGCGATGTGATTAACTTAATGTTTAAACCCTTTTTAATTCTGAATTAAGTAAATGATGTTTTAATTGAGTTTTAAAGTGTCGGGAAATTGAGAATCGGGATTTCGCAATTCAATTTACATTAAACATTTGTTCATGCAAAACTTCGGATCCCGATATTCCGATTTAAATTAAAATTCCTTAAATTTTAAATTACTGCCCGTTTAAAAGATCGTGTGAAAAAGTGTTGGAAAACTTATGTTCATTTAGATTTTTTCCATTCTTTGTCCAAAAATAAACCATAAAAGGCATTCATTTAGATTTTTTCCATTCTTTGTCCAAAAATAAACCATAAAAGGCATCGTGAATTCATCAGTGATGAATTTTTTGCTTTAGGAAATTTGAAAAAATTCAAAGACTCAAAAATACAAATCTTTTTTCTTTAAGAATAAAAAATTCAAGGTCTGTTTCAACATAAGGCTTGACCAGAGCTGAGTCATTTCCTTCATACATGTAGTAGTTGAGGTTGCCTTTAATGGTTGAATGTAGGTTTCTCTAGATACGATTCAGACTAGATTTCCATTTATTGTAATAAGCCTCAATAGATAGGCATTTTTATGGTGATTAGACACCACTAATGTAGTTTGGAGGGAAAGCTCAATGAGCCCCTCTTGTGTAAATCTTTGTAACATATGCCCAATAGAGGTTTCTGAAAGTTGAGAGAAAAATCATTGTAAGACAAGGAGAGAAGAGTTGAGACTTAGTTGTAGCTCGAGCTTACACATATTGTAAACAAACATTCATATTAATACAAAGAGAGCAATGTTTCCTGCATGTGATTATGTGTATGTTTCCATGTGTTTTATGAATGTTATCTGTGTGTGTTTATGAATGTATGTTGTAGATGTATGAGATAGGATTCATCTGCAGGGATAAGATAGACTTCAATATCTATCTGTGAGTTTGTTGGGTTTTTCTGGGTTCTTTTAGGATAAATATGAGGAGTGCATGACAAAGTGCTGAGAACTATATGAGCCAATGCAAGGAGTGCGTATCTACACTCTTCTTCGAGTTCAGAGGAGAATGTGCCAGGCGGGCACACTAGATTAATTCACAATCTTGAAGGGGAGCCTCAATGTTATTAAATACCTTGGAGGAGGAACTGTGCTGGAAAACTCTGTAGAGCTCTGCACAGGAGGGAATTAAGCAGGTGAAAGTGTGCATAGGTGAACTCTATTTTGAGTTTAGATAAGAGATGTGTCAAAGGAAGACACTCTAGATTTACTGAACACTCTGGTAAACATATAGGAGAAATACTTCAGAGATGATGAAAACTATGAAGGAAAGGCTCAACAAGGAGTGCTTTGAGCAGGTGTAAAGAGTGCATAGAACCAACAAGTTCTGAAGTGTTTGAGGAAATTGAGGAAAACCAAAGTTTTTGAACACTCTGGAGAATATCTGGACCATTGAATTCTATGTCCAAACACCAGAGGGAGCACACAGAGGAAGAGGACAGATCCCAACCATCATATCTAAGCGTGAAGGACCAACAACCGTTGGATCCACGTAAGTGCATGGGCCTTAAACTCTTTTTATGTACATAGGAGAGCGGACTCACCGAAGTCCCAAAGTCCCAAAGTGGATCAAGACCATCAATCTTCTAGAGGGACAGGTGGTGAAAGATCTGAAACTTTGGAGAAATAACACTCTGGGAGTTTTCAGTTGTGTAGAGTGAAAAATTGCCGAAGCTCCGAAGCCGAGAGCTCATCTTAGACGTTGGGGCTAGAAGGGACACGCAGAGTGAGAGTTGATATTCTAAATGAATTGCACTGCGGGATATTTTAGATGCGGTGGTTGCATAATTGTGGAAGTCCCGAAGAGAGAAGTAGATCCTAGCCATCAGTGAAAAGGAGGATACGTGGAAGCAGGTCAAAGAATCCGAGAGAAAACAATCCAGAAGATTGGCGTGGAGAAAAGGTAATTTTTGTCGAAGTCTCGAAGTGACGAATTAAATATGGAAAGTTGGATCCAGAAAGGTACGTGCGAAGATCCACGTACTTCAGAGTAAAATAGTTCGGTGAAATATTTTTGTGGAGTGAGAAAAAATCCCAAATCCTGAAGTAGCGGAGAAGATCTCAGTCATCCATCAGTCAGAGACACATGGCAGGAGATCCAACATCCAAGAGGAGTGGGTGTACAAGGGTGAACAAATCAGTTGGCACAGGGGTAGACCCAGGGGTAGACCCAGGGTTCAACACTTCAACTATGCACCAACAAAATGCTAACTACCAGCCCTTTCGGCAACACCTGTGGAGCAAATGAAGTATCACTCGAGGTAGAGGCAAGGGGGGTTGTAGGAATAAAGTGTCTACAACCTAGCTAGGACACAGATCTGTGATCACAATACTTAACATAACACTTATCAATTAACATTAATTAGTCTTTGGCCCTTATTCACATCGTAGGAAAAAACCCTAATTACAGAACAACACAGTATTCATAAAGATCTAAATATATCTAACCATTCAGCACATAACATCAAAGTAGATATAGTATTCATTCATAGATAAGGCACTAAGCTACTACATCAGATGCATCTAACATACATAAATATTACAGCACTAAGAATAGATCACATCAATAACATATCAACCACATCGCACAAAGCAACCACAAAACAAGATATACGTGGTTCACTCCAGTGTGGGGCTACGTCAAGCAACTCTTCTTCTTATTCTTTATTAGCTTCTTCCAATATTATTACATTCACAGAGACACGAAGCCAACTCCACATAGGAAAGGAGATCTGCGTGCACCTCACCAGATACTCCTTCCTCGAGTTAGGTCCAAGCATAGATCCTCTACACAGTCTATGCACAACGCACTTACAAAACACTTGCACTTAGCTCTGCAAGCCTTAACACGTTCGTGCACAAATCCAACCAGCCACGCACTAAGCCGATCAATGACTAGTAACTACTTCTTACATCACCTAGCTACTTATTTATGCATTTTAAAAGGGGCCTAAACATGGTTAGGACCCATGGGCTGACATCCCATACCCATTACATAAACCCTAAAGTCCAAAAATCCTGCAAAAGGGGATGAGATCCTACGATCTTTGCTTCGCCTGGGTGCCCCGTCTTTGACCAGCCTGTTGAAGTCTTAAAAGTGGTCAAAGACAACCAAGGATATCCAAAACTTGGTCGAGGGCCAACAAGCCCCCAAAACTTACCTATGAATCATCTCGAGTCACTCTAATCTAGGAAATTTTTCTTCGAAGGCTTCGAACTTGGCTCAAGTTGCCTTGACTTACTGCTTCGCTAGAGCTTCCTGCTCAATGAACTCCTAAATGATTATCGCGGTGACAATTCCTTCCAAGCGTTGTTCCACTGTGGTGACCACTTGCTCCAGCTATGCACCTTGTCCCTCGATCTCCTTGAAAAGTGTGTAGGCTTCGTCCTATACCGGCTAGAGTCTCTAGGTCACTCCCATAACTCGACTCTGGATGGCATGGACCTGCTGTTGAACTGCATGTTGTTCTTGTGACCTTTTCATCTTCTCAACCGCTAAGTGAAGTTTCAGTTTCTCTTCCACTTTCGATGCTTGTTGCTTTGCCTCCTAAAGTTTTGCTTCTAATGTTCTTAGTTTTGGGTTCTCTAGAAGTTGCTCATAGGTCTGCACACCTTGGTTACTAAGTTTCTCACATTATAACACCAATTCCTCGATGCTTTCGACTGTGCTCCAGGCAGTTTCTTCCCTCTGATCTCGCACTTCTTGCAGAGTGCTCGACACTGCTTGCAATTCTAGCTCTGTTACTCTTACTTGAAGCTGCTGAATGGATTTAGCGAGCTTCCCCACTTGGCTCTCAATTGTCTCTTCTTCCTTATGTACCGATCCTGGCATAGAGAGAAGTTCTCGAGTGACTGCTTCTCTAACTCCGATCTGCTCCACAAGCAACTGATCTTTCTCTCTTTGGATCTTCTCTCTATCCTCTTCAAACTTCGTTCGGAGGTCATCTTTCTCTTGCTTGGCAACTTGAATTTTCTCTAGAGCTTCCTCCTTTGCTTTCTTCAAGGCTTCTGTGGATTTTTATTTTTCCTCCTATACTCGATGAAGGTGAGCCTCTATCACATCTGCTAATCTGCGTAGTTGGGCATGCTCATCTCCTTCTTCTAGACCCCCTAATGAAAATAACGCAATAGACATTGCATGGCTTGAATAGAGAGCCTGTTGTATCGCTTTGAGCTCCACCTCGATCCTATCATACATTGTCTCATGTTTGGCTTCGTTTCACTACAAAATGTCCTCTGAGGTATCCGATACAGCTACAATGATGAGGTAGATATCATCCACCGTAAGTACAGTCTGTAATTGAGGCTTATTGGCTCATGACTTCTTTTGCGCTGAGGGTTTCTTTGGAGAAACCTTTCTTTTCTTTGAGGTCTTGGCCTCTGTAAGGGGATATTTAGGTGGTGTCACTTCTCCCTATTACTACTTGTCTTCTTCCCCTTCATCCTCTTTTTGGTCTACTTTGTTATCTCCTCCTCCTCTAGGTGACTCCGACGTAGTTTGTTCTGATGCGTTGTTTATTTCATGCACCTCTTCCTTCTTTTTCTTCTTGCTGCTAGTCTGCTACTAGGTCCATCATATTCTTATCCAGTATTCAAAAACTTTCCTAATCTGATCAATCTATTAGAGGAGATAGCTGAGCAACAACTCAGAGAGGATCCTGCAGAACTAGAATCTGCAGTAAAGTGGAAAGTCAAGGCCACGAGTGATGAAGAAAATAGAGGAGATTCGGTTTATCTACCCATTGATAAGGAGGAAGTCAGCTAGAAGAAGTGATAGAGGAGATAAGGAGGTTGATGTTGAGGTCAACACAAGAGACTATTAGCAAGGAAAAGATGAGCAGAAGAGAGCCCAGAAGAGCAGCAGGGCAACAACAACATATCAAAGGAGCAGGTGGACAACTCCAGAGAGGAGTTTGGGATCCAGGGGGATTTCAACAACATAATAGAGGATATCATGAGCATGAGCTCATGATTTTCCCAAAAGTGGAGTATGATGCAGGAGCATCGCTCCACCTCAGCAAGCACCAACTATTCAACACATAAAAGAACATTCAAGAAGGGGGACATGCGCCAACATCCTTTTCATTTTTCCCTGAATTTAAAATTTTAAATGAAATTAAATGCAATGAGGATTGAGCAGAGTCGAGTCATTGCCTTTGTACATGCAATAGTTGAGGTCACCTTTAATGGATGACTGTAGGTTGATCTATATCCAATTCAGTCTAGATTTTCATTTATTGCAATAAGCCTTAGTAGATAGGCATTTTGATGGTGATTAGACACCACTAATGTAGTTTGGAGGGAAAGTTCAATGAGCCCCTATTGTATAAATCTTTGTAACATATTCCTAGTAGAGGTTGCTGAAAGTTGAGAGAAAAATCATTGTAAGCCAAGGAGAGAAGAGTCAAGACTCAGTTTTAGTCCAAGCTTACACACATTGTAAACATATATTCATGTTAATACAAAGAGAGAAAATTGTATTGCATGTTATTATGTGTATGTTTCCATGTGTTTTATGAATGATATATGTCTGTGTTTATGCATGTATGTTGTAGATGTATGAGATAGACTTCATCTGCAGGGATAAGATATACTTCACTATATGTCTGTGAGTTTGTTGGGTTGTTTTGGGTTCTTTTAGGATAAATGCGAGGAATGAATGACAGAGTGCTGGGAACTCTGTGAGCCAACGCGAGGAGTTCATATCTAAACTCTGATTCGAGTTCAGAGGAGAAAGTTCCAGGAGGGAACACCAGAGTAATTCAAAATCTTGAAGAGGAGCCTCAAGGTTATTGAATACCTTGGAGGAGGAATTGTGCAAAGAAGGCACATAAGACAGGGTTGCTAGAAAAATCTATAGAGCTCTATCAGGAGGGCATTAAGAAGGTGCAAGTGTGCATAGGTGAACTCTATTTTGAGTTTAGAGAAGAGAATTTTCAAAGGAAGATATCCCAGAGTTATTGAGCACTCTTGTAAACATACAGGAGAAATACTTCAGAGTTGTTGAACACTCTAAATGAAAGGATCAACAAGAAGTGCTTTGAGCAGGTGCAAAGAGTGCACAAAACCAACACGTTCTAAAGTGTTGGAGGAAATTGAGGAAAACCAAAGTTTTTTAACACTCCGGGGACAAGATTCGCAAGTGTGTGTTGAGCGGACAGAAGGAGTGCCTTACTGAACCTAAAAGATATTAGGAAGTAGGAGGAAGACCTGTGCATGGGGTGCACCAAGACAACACTTAGAAAAAGTGTTGAAAGTCTGAAGCCATCTGAAGGATCATTCAACTGCAAGGAGTGCACCAGAGGTAAAGAGGCTTCTCTTTACTAGCTCAAGAGGAAGAGCATTGGGTCACCAGGAGGGCACCAAAAAATCCTTTGAAGGAAGCAGAGGGCCGAGATCCCATTGGAATTCTGAGAAAATTCACAAGCTCAGAAGAGATAGTGAAAGGTGTGCGCCAGAGAGGGAACTCATTTAAAGTTTCAATAATATCAAGGAAGGATAGTGTTTCCTGAAGCAAAGTCGAGACCCAAAGTATTTGATCTCGTAGGAGGATCAAAGGCTGCAGCCTTTGAAATTTACAAATTCATCCAATTTGGGAGAACACAGAAGCTCAGGAGGAGGAAAAACAACTATCATCATATCAGTTGTAAGGAGAAGATCTGGACCATTGAATTCTACGTCCAGACACCAGAGGGAGCATAGAAAGGAGGAGGATAGATCCCAACCATCAGATATGAGCATGGAGGACCAATAGTCGATGGATCCAGGTAAGTGCACGTGCCTTAAAGTCTTTTTATGTGCACAGGAGAGGGGAATCGTCGAAGTCCTGAACTCTCGAAGTGCATCGAGACCGTCCATCATCCAGAGGGATATGTTTTGAAAGATACGAAACTATGGAGAAATAAAAATTCGAGAGTTTTCAATTGAGAAGAGTGCAAAATCGCCGAAGGTCTGAAGCTCGGAGCTCATCCTAGTCGTTGGGGCTAGAAGGGACACGTGGAGTGAGATCTGAGACTCCCTAGTCGTTGGGGCTAGAAGGGACACGTGGAGTGAGATCTGAGACTCTGGAGGAATTTCACTCTGGGAGATTTCAGAAATGGTGGTTGCAGAATCGTTGAAGTCCCAAAGAGAAAAGTAGATCCTAGATGTCCCTGCCAAGGATGATACGTGGTAGTGGTTCAAAGAATCTGGGAGATAAAGCTATGGAATATTGACGTGGATCAAAGGAAATTTCTATCGAAGTACTGAAGTGGTGAAGTAAATCTGGATCGTTGGATCCAAAAAGGTACATGGCCAAGATCCACCTACTTCAGAGGAAAGCACTTTGGCAAAAAGTCCGTGGAGTGAGAAAAACTCTGGAAGCCTGAAGTAGCGGAGAATATCTCAGTTGTCCATCAATCAGAGATACGTGGCAGGAGATCTAACATGTAAGAAGAGTGGGTGTAGAAGGGTGAAGAACTCCTGAATTCATTGAGAGACGAAGAGGATCCGGGCCATTGATCCTATGGGGACAGGTGCAACCAGATCCTTCACTCTAGAGTAGGAGCGCTTTAGAGAAATTGGAAGTGTGGAAGATAGAGGACTCTTGAAGGTTAGAGTTGTGAAGTCATCCCAACCGTCCATTGGAAAGGGATGCATGGCAGAAGATATTCTAGTTCGAAGAAAAGCCACTCTGGGATAAAGTGGAGTTGGTGGAGCCAGAAATCTTGAAGCCCAAAGGCTGTAGTTCATTTGAACCATTGGATGAGGAGGGACAGGTGTCAGAGGATCCCTCACTTTAGAGGTTGTACACTCTAGAGGAAAGCGAGAGTGAAGTTTTCAAAACTACCGAAGCTCAAAGAAGTGAAGTCCATCGTGGTCATCGATTTGAGAAGGACACATTTCATCAGATCATGGAATTCAAGGAAAAGTGAAGAGAAGGATGTGGAGCCATTTACCAGAAGTT
>CBVK0100714340.1:0-13178 GCA_900067695.1 Picea abies
TAGCTCCTTCTAGCCTATAAAATAAGGGGTAGGGGTCCCATTTGAAAGGAGGAAAATCATAGTAAAGAAACTCTACCCAAATTAACATTCCCCTTGCCTCAACCTTTTGCAACTATTATGTGAAGAGAAGCATATACAAAATCAGTTGGAGCACAGTTGAAGAGGAGCCCAGGACCAGATTTGAGGAGTAGTGGTCGATCTCACTATTGTAAGGTATTCTCATGAGATCAATAAAAGAAGTACTTTTCCCATCCCACCATATGAGGTTTTCATTGTTTGAATATTTATTACATGTTGATTAAATCTCTAATCCATTAGTTCATAGATCAAATGCATGTGGACTTCTTTGTTTGTCTTTTTTGAATGCAGGTCAGCATTGGGAGGAGAGTTACAGTCGAAGAGCGACCAAGCGTGAAAAAGGATCGACATCGAACACGAAAAAGAAGGTACGACAAATTGATCTCTTTAACCTTGTATTTGCATATGAATAATGAGGTTTAGGCATGGGATGATGGTAGAAAGTAGGAAGCTTTAGGTCATTTCTGCATGCATGATAAAAACCTTAGTGCTAGACCGTAGGAGGGATTTCCCACCCACAACAACAAAGCTCAGAGACTTCCATTCCGGTGTGTTGCTGAAGCCCAAGGCAAGGGAGGTTTAGCACCCGAAGGACTATCCGAGTGACAGTGAAGGTGTATGATCCTAATGTGGGATAGGCATGTGGGGAATGAGGGTCTGTGAGTAGTGGGCATAAGTGACTCCTGGGAGAGAATCCTTCCTCTATAATTGTGTGTCTTCCCGCTGACCTTTCCTAGCCTAGGATTCCCTTTCCCGGTGGAGCTTAGTCCCAGCTTGGGGGTGACCTACTGCTGAGAGTGATGAGTAGCATGATCTAAGGCTAGGAGGTTTGTGGAAAGTCTGCACGCAGTTAGTGGTGTTACGCCAATTTAAAAGATAAGTATCAGTTTGTGCTTAATATTATGTTTCTTTTTGCATGCCTATGATGCTCATATGTTATCATGTATTTGGTTGCACATATGAGCTATTGTTAATGTCCTTGATGATGTATATTAGCGGTAATCATGTGCTTACTCTGTATTGTTTGGTTAAATCTATTAATTAGATTTAATATGCATGTTATATATATAAGTATGAGAATGTTTCGTGTAGTAGCGTTGTCGGCCTGTTGGTGACCAGGCATGTTACAATATGGTATCATAGCCCAGGGTTTCAACATTGAGCCTAGATGGGCCGGATAAGTGGTCATTAGACCCGACTTTTTAGGTGGAAATTGTGTGAGGAAGAACCATTTTTTGTACCTTAGAATGTTTGGGAGTGCCAAGGAGTTACTTGGTTGTGTTACGAAGCTCAGGAGAAGTAGCGATATAGTAAAACTCACGACAGAAGGGGTATTGGGGGCCACAAAGTAATGTGGTTTGTAGGATCTGTTTGGAAGCAAAGGAAAACCTTACGATCATCAAATATAAAGAAATGCAAGAGAGTTATCTTGGAAACCTTTCGAAATTTCAGAAATCTGGAGAAACGAGGTGTGCTAATGCACGAACTCCCAATACCCGAAACTCTAAAATCCTGAGAAATATCTACGATCAGAGGATGAAAACTTTTTCGTTGGATCAAGCAGAAGATAGATCCAAATTTTGGAATTTCAGCAATCAGGAGAAACGATATATGCAGATGCATGAAATCCCGATGCCCGAAACTCCGAAACGAAAAGCGAGCAGGGTGGAACTCGATGAAGTCACTGAAGGTGATGTGGACCTTCCTATATCTGCCACATGACACCACCTTATTTGGAGAAAGTTGTACTACGTGGGCCCGAAGGGTAAAGTAGATCGAAATTTCGGATGACAGAAGATTGGGAAGAAACAAGTGTGGGAAGTCCCGAGGTCCGAAGTCCAGAAGCCCCAAAAACTTCAAAGACGGAAAGAAACAGTGGATTTCAGTCGTGGGATGATGGGTTAACGTGGATCGTTGATCCACCCGACTTCGAGTTCGGTAATTGGAACTCTGCGAGATAACTGTGTGTTCTTTTAAATCTCTGCAGCCCGAGTAGCACCTAGTATTTTAGCATTTGGTCACAGGCCGTGATCGTATGGGTTGGGGAATAAGAAATAGGGGGCTATCACCCAAAATTTATAGAGCCAAGTAGAACTCAAAAGATTCATGAAATCGAAACGTTTTCTTAAATCGGATTGGTTTTGAATGTGTGGAATTTGTTAAGGAGAGATGGCCTGACAAATTATGGTTGTCTGCACGTTGTGATTGCAGAAGTTTGATGAGTGCCAGAACCGAATAGAATTTCCACAGAGTGCAAAGAAATGGAAGAGACATAGAATGCTTCCAGTTCAGAAAACGAAAGAGACGGAATGGACGTCCACTTGGGAGTTGAAGGATCGAACTCTAATGGGAATGAAAAAGAGATAGATAAGGAAGTAAATCTGAGGAAGATCATTGAAAAATTGCAGAAAGATGCCCAAACTCATCGAGAAGATAACGAAAAGCTCATAAAAAATCAGGAAAAACAAGGAGAATTCAACATAAAGTTGTTAAAGAGTTTGGATAGAATAGAAAATAAGTTGGATAAGGAGAGTGACTCGAGCAGAACAGGGAGTCACCGAATTTCTGAGGGGAGAAGATCAAGGAGTGCTGGTAGACACCATCATCACTCCCAAAGTCGCTCCAAAAGAAGGGCACACAGTAGTTAAAGCCCATCCCCTACCAAAAAGCACAAGAGATCTGGAGTGGATGAACTGAAGGGTGAAATGAATAAGATTAATCCTCCAATGTTTGATGGATAACTTAAGAAGGAGAAAGATGTCAAGACATGGTTGCTTGGCATGAGGAAATATTTCCAACTGCAGAATTATTCCTCTCATGCAGAAGGAATAATTGCAATGTATCAACTGAAGGGAAAGGCATCCATGTGGTGGGATCAACTTGTGCATGTTCAACACATTAGAGAGAAAGATATCACTTGGAAAGAATTCAAGAGGTATTTCGAAAAGAAGTATTTGACTAAGAGATATTATGATAGAAAGATGAAAGAATTCTTTGAACTCAAGCTAGGAAGCATGGACATTGATGAGTATGAACGAAGGTTTTTTCTAATTGTTGAAGTATGTTCCATTCATCAAGGATGATACTGTGAATATTCATAGATATCTAAGTGGATTTCCATCTTCCATTGGTCACAAGATTCAGTATGATGACCCAAAAAATATGGAAGAAACAATAAGGAGGGAGAAATTTTTATATGAACAACAAAAAGAAAATCCTACCTTCCAGAAGGCTTGGGAAGACAAGAAGAAGTTCAAGAAAGAGCAGAAGCAGAAGGGAACTAAGTCATCCTTTTTCAGAAACAATCCATAGGGACAACCATCTTTTAGAGAACCCGGAAAAGATAAAATGAGTGGACAAATGCCAAGACAAACACCTATGGAGTGTTGGGGTTGTAAAGAAAGCCATAGCTACAGAGATTGCCCCCACATAAATGACAAAGTGAGAGTTGTCCACAATGTTAAACAAGTTGAAACAGTGGAGGACATGGGTAGTAGAATGTCAAGGATCTATGCGGCCCTGGACAATTAGCAAGTTGGATTTCAGTCACACATGATTGAAGTGGAAGGTATGATTAACAACTGACCATTTACTATTTTAATTGATTCAAGGGCTAGCCATAGTTATATAGATCCTAGAGTGGTGGAAAGTTTGCAATTTTTGAGAAGCAAACATGAAAAATCTTGGTTAGTGCAGATGTCTACAGGAACCAAGAGGAAAGTCATTGAGTTGGTTAAGTCCTGTCTAGTAGATAGGAATGGACTGAGCACAAAGGATGAATTGAATATTATGCCTTTAGGGTCTTATGACTATCTAATTGGGATGGAATGGTTGGACCAACACCATGCTATCTTGGACTATCGTAATAGGGCATTCACTTGCTTGGATGAGGAAGGGAATCAGAAAACAGTCCAAGGAATTCCCAAAACTATTTCAATCAGAGAAATCTCAGCTATGCAGCTGAAGAAGTGCTACAAAAAAGGCTGTCTCTTATTTGCAGCCTATGTGGAGGAAATACCTAAGGATAAGGTGTCAGGTACTAAAGATCACATAGTACTAAAAGAGTTTGAAGATGTATTCTAGGAGGTACCTGGACTACCTCTAAAAAGAGATATTGACTTCTCTGTAAACTTGATGCCTGGAGCAGCTCTAGTATCGAAAGCTCCTTACAGAATGAGTACGCCAGAGCTGAAAGAGTTGCAATTGCAACTTGGAGAGATTTTGAAGAAGGGGTACATACGCCCAAGTGTGTCACCTTGGGGAGCCTCGGTTTTGTTCGTGAAGAAGAAATATGGAACGTTGAGATTGTTTATCAATTTCAGACAATTGAACAAAGTGACTGTAAAGAACATGTATCCTCTGCCAAGGATTGATGACCTATTCGATCAGTTGAAGGATGCAAAGATATTTTCGAAGATAGATCTCAGGTCATGATATCACCAAGTAAGGATAAAGGATGAAGACATCAACAATACCGCCTTTAGAACAATGTATGGGCATTACGAGTTCACAGTGGTGCTGTTTGGGCTTTCAAACACACCTGCTGTTTTTATGTACTTGATGAATGGTGTGTTCAGGGACTATCTAGACAATTTTGTCATAGTCTTCCTGGATGACATCCTGGTGTATTTCAAGTCGGAGGAAGAGAATGAACAACATCTTAGGATGGTGTTGTAGGTGCTAAGAGAGCACCAACTATATGCCAAGATGAGAAAGTGCTTGTTTTATCAAGGGTAGATCCATTACTTGGGGCATATTATTTCAAAGGATGGGATATATGTAGATCCTGAAAAAGTTGAGGCCATTAGAGAATGGTCAGTGCCAAAGAATGTGACATGAGTTGTATCCTTCATGGGATTGGTTGGTTATTGCAGAAGGTTCATTGCAGGGTTCTCGAGGATAGCTCACCCTATTAGTTCCTTGCAAAGGAAGGAGAAGAAGTTTCTGTGGATAGAGGATTGTGAGAAAAGATTTCAGCAATTGAAGCAACTATTAACCAGTGCTCCAATCCTGAGGATTACAGATCCAAATGAAGACTTTGTGGTGTGCACAGATGAATGCAAAGAAGGACTGGGAGGAGTCCTAAGTTAGAATGGATTTGTAATTTGTTATGAATCCAGAAAGTTGAAAGAGCATGAAAGGAATGTTATGAATCCAGAAAGTTGAAAGAGCATGAAAGGAACTATGCAACTCATGACTTGAAGTTAGCGACCATCATTCACGCTCTGAGGAAGTCGAGGCATTACCTCATGGGAAGGAGGTTTGAACTAAGAACAAACCATAATGGTCTGAAGTACTTGTTTGATCAACCAACCTTGAAATCTAGACATAGTAGGTGGCTGGAATTTCTCTGTGAATTTGATTTTGATGTCAAGCATATCAAAGGGAAGGAGAATAAAGTGGTTGATGCACTCAGCATGAGAGTACACGAATTGCATGTTACAACCATTAGCATGTATCAAAACGATATAAAGGGCAGAGTTTTGGAAGTTGCAAGCGCAGACTTGCAATACAGGAAATTGGTAGCAAAGCTACAATAGGGTAAGACGCTGCAAGGAGTGGAAGATTATAAGCTTGGAGCTGATGGAACACACTTGTACAAAAACATAGCTTATGTATCTAATGTTCAGTATTTGAAACTTGTGATTTTGAATGAAATGCATAATGTGCCTTATGCAGGGCACCCTGGATATCTAAAAACTGTGGCAGTCGTCAAGAGCCATTGCTTTTGGCTAGGTATGAAAAATAAAATTGTAGAATACATCGCTAGATGTATGGAGTGTCAGAAGGTTAAAGCTGAGCATAGGCACCCAGCAGGGTTGCTACAACCTTTACCCATCCATGAGTGGAAGTGGGAAGTGGTGACAATGGACTTCATCACAAGATTGCCTAGAATAGGCAAGCAACATGATTCAATCATGGTGGTGGTGGACAAGCTTACGAAAGATGATCATTTTATTCCATTGAAGACTACTCACAAGGAATCTAATGTTGTCGATATATTTTTAATGGAAATGGCACGATTGCACGGTGTTCCTAAGACAATTGTGTCTGACAGAGACCCGAAATTCACCTCAAAATTATGGAAAGGGTTATTCGAAGGGTTCGGAACGAATCTAAACTTCAACACTTCTTATCATCCTGAATCTAATGGGCAAACAAAGAGGGTGAAACAAGTGATAGAAGACATTTTAAGGATGTATGTGATGGACAAACCATCTAAATGGGAAGACTACCTACACTTGGTAGAATTTGCCTACAACAATGGGTATCAAGCATCACTGAAGATGAGTCTATTTGAAGCACTTTACGGGAGAAAGTGCAACACGCCAATAAGTTGGGACAACCCAACTGATAGAGCAGTAGTTGGGCCAGAGTTGCTCAAGGAAATGGAAGAAAAAATGCTAAATATTAAGAAGAATTTGAAGGTAGCCCAAGACAAGAAGAAGAGTTATGCTGATAAGAACATGATCCAAAGGGAGTTCAAAGTGGGTGATCATGTTTTTCTGAAAGTAAAAGCTAACAGAAGTTCCCTGTAGCTGGGAAACTGTTCCAAGTTGGCAACCAGATTTTGTGGGCCATTTGAAATCCTAGAAAGGATTGGACCAGTTTCATATATGCTTGCATTGTCTGCATCCACGAATATACATAATGTATTTCATATTTCATTGCTTAAGAAATATATACCTGATGCTAATCATGTAATCGATTGGAATGTGATTCAGGTGGAACAAGAAGGCGTCTTGCAGTGATGCTAATCATGTAATCGATTGGAATGTGATTCAGGTGGAACAAGAAGGCGTCTTGCAGGTGCATCCGATGCATATACTAGACCGAAAAAGAAAGCACCTTCGAAATTGAGCCATAGGACTTGTAAAAGTCCAGTGGACCTGGTACGGTCCTGAGGACACAACATGGGAGCATGAACCCACATCTTTTTGAAGATTTTGGAAATCTTGTTGCTATTTTGTAAATAAATTGCACTAAGGATAGTGCAAAAATAAGGGGAATGGATTGTAATACCCAAGTCCGAGCCCCTTCTAAATTGTAATTTTTCTTATAGGCAGGTGAGCCAAGTGGTTATAAGCTGAAATACTTATGTTTTTATTAGGCTGGTGAGCCAGATGACAAGGCTAGGAGCCTAATATTTTGTTTGTATATGTAATTATGAAGATCATTAATAAAAATATAAACACTACTGCGTGTAGACCCTCCACGAAGAAGAGTTATGGGGGACTAAGCTCCACTAGGTAGGGTAAGGAATTGAACATTCTACCTTTAGGCTCTTATGACTGTTTAATTGGGATGGAATGGTTGGACCAACACCATGCCATCCTGGACTGTTGTAACAAGGCATTCACTTGCCTGGATGAGAAAGGGGATTGGAAAACAGTCCAAGGAATTCCTAGAGTTGTTGCTATTAGAGAAATCTCAGCAATGCAGCTGAAGAAGTGCTACAGAAAAGGTCGTCAATTATTTGCAGCCCATGTGGAGGAAACACCTAAGGACAAGGTGTCAGGTATTGGAGATCATGCGGTACTAAAGGAGTTTGAAGATGTATTTCAAGAGGTACCAGGATTACCTCCAAAAAGAGATATTGAATTCTCGGTAAACTTGATGCCTGGAGCAACTCCAATATCGAAAGCTCCAGTATACAGAGGTTGCTTAATGCTTGAATGCAATTATATGAGAGTTAAAGACATGTCATGTTATATTGTTTATGGGTTCATACCCAAGTCAGGTTGGGAGACATACTCATGTTATAGAAATGGATGTCAACAGAGCTAGCCATGTGTGAGACCATGATGTGGTCAAATATGGATGGGATATAATTCTACACAAGTGCTCAATGGTCTTCCTACATATAATCAATGTTTGGACTCCAACCTCTTTGTCGATACTAAAGAGAAGTAAAGGATTATATTCATGGTGTTGTGTATAGGTTGAAGAGGAAGGTATTCAAATGATTGAACAAGTAATAGGGAATATTTTGATGATGTGTCAATGCATTGGTTAGACCTTCCAACTCTCCATGGTGAGATACATGAAACTGATATGTGGTAGTCCAAAATCAATGCAAGGATGCATTGCATAGATGTGACCATTAGTATTGGTACATTGGTTTATTGGTAGAAATATTTGGTTACATTATGAAAGGATTGGTGTGTGCATAATGCATATAAAATGAATGATATTTTCATTCCATTTGATATGATTAAACACTAAATGTGATTGAATTGCTAGTATGTTTTAATTTTGAGATCACTTCATGTGTTGTTGTAAATATTGCAATAAAAGGACAATGTGCATGAAAACTAACAATTTGTTTGGTTGAATGAAAGTTGATAAAGATTACAAGTAGAATGGTCTTGGATATGAAAATGGTGTAAGCCCTTAAGGAAGACTAATACATGTTTCTATAAGATCCAAACCTTATGAGAGGGAATCTCATACTTGGGGAAATTTGGTTTCCTATATGAAACATATTTGGAAATTAATAAGTGAAATTGCTATGATTATGTCCCATGATGACTGTATGTATGTGATACAAATGAGATTATGAATATTGCAGATGGAAAGATCGGGAAGAAGGATGTTATTATGACACTAGAACCCTATGATTTCCACGGGTTACAGACTTCTAGAAGATGTCTAGTGGTAAGTTGGCACTCTCCTTGCACATGAAATTCTTGGCAAGATGGATCTCCCAAGGGACTGTGTAGCAGTGAAGGGGATGTGTGAGCCTGGAGTGTGAGTATAGCAAGGAAGATGAAATTTAAGAATTCATATGGCACGGTGGATAGAATAATGAGGGTGTGTCAAAATATGTATTCTTTCCCATGGTAACTTTTTGAAGAATGGGAATAGTCATACAAATAAGTATTGGTTTATGATTACAAACTTACTTTTGAATAAATATTACATTGTGGAGTTGAGAAATCTCATGGATAATATCATTTTTGTATGATAATGGATATAAAATCTATATTTTCTAGATGGATTCTATAGTAATAGATAAAGGAATGAAGGTATGAATTGATTTCCTAGAAAGAAAGGCACTGGAAAGAAATGAAGCTCAAGAACAAAGGCATGAAAAGAGTAAATTCCAGGGGACTTGTTACAACTTGGAAGAAACAAATTAGGAGTTGGAAAATGTGAAGTAGGAGGCATACCTGCAACTATTTTGAAATTTTGGAGACTCCACTATTGCAGTTGAAGTTCCTAGAGCCACAACTTTAAGACTTACTAGTTGATATGTGCTAGAGCCCTAGAGGGGATGAGGATTATTTGAGGGATTGTGGTACAAAGAAGGAAATCACATTCCTTGGGTTTTGCAGGATGAGGGTAATGAGAGATTGTTGGTTGTAATGTTTTCAAGATTCAACAAATTGTGAAAGTATGGAAGTTAGAGTTCCTAGAGTTGCAACTCTAAGACTTCCTATCTAGTTTGTATGGGAGCCTTAGAAGGGAGTGGTACAACATGTGAGATTGTGAAGTAGAAAAGGGGGTACACTTCCTTGGGTTGTATAGACGAAGGGGAATGAGAGATGGTTGGTTGGAATTGTTGGAAGATTTATTAAAATTTGATATCGTTATGTATATACACATGTATGGGGATGTGCACTGAGGACGATGAAAAAAAAAGTGGAGAGGATTGTAACATTCCTAGTTTTTAATCCCTATGAACTATAATGTAAATTATACATGTGACTTAGGCTAGTGAGTCGGTATGTTTCAGATCGAAGAGCATTTACTGATCAATATGGTTGAGGACCAAGCTATGTATATTGTACATTGTAATTATTAATAAAAATAAATCAATGGCTATGATACGAGAGGGAAGGTAATGTTGGGGGACCATGATTCCATAAGAGAGAGAGATAAAGGGGGATCCAAGAGGTTCCACATGCCTAATAACCCAATCCATTCTTTTATAAATCATTGTTGTTATTAAATATTTACCCTTTGACTTATTTTAGACCAATAACTAAATGCACGTAAGAGGTTGGTGGGAAATTCATATCACCTATATATTAAAGTATGATATAAGTACACTCATGTAAGAGGTTGGTGGGAAAGGTCATCTCACCAATATCTAACAACATGGGTTGGGTACAATAGTTTTGGGGAAATTTCTGAGAGTCAAAGCATGCATGGAGAAAAGGGAAATTCAAGTAGGAAGAGGGGGTAGTTTTTACATCTAGTTTGAGGAGAGCATGAGGGGAGTTGGGTGCTGAGAAAGGGCACCATTCATCTTAAGGATGGAAAAATATCTATGTTGGGATAATTTTGATGTTGAGAATTATGTTATGTGCCTATAAGTGAATTTCCCATTGATGAAATTGCTCAAGAGCCTTGAGAAGGCCATTGTGAGCATTCTTGTGACAACAAGAATTATTGGAGTCCCTGGCTGAGATATTTTCTGAATGACCTTTCACTAGAGCCCCGGAGGGAGGTGGGATAACCTGAGGGACTATGTGGTAGAGAAGGGGATCCCATTCCTTGGGTTGTTTTGGTTGAGGAGAAAGAGAGTCAATCAATTATAATTGTTGTTGGAGTTAGAAATATAGATATTGGTTTGTGTGAGGATAGTGGCTAGCCATGAGAGCCATACCTCCTTGTGGATTCATTCCCCAGCATGGGGGATTCCTTCTATTGAGAGAAACGAAATAGTAGATTCTATGGTTGGGATGAATGTCCCCCGTATGCATCCAGATGGAGATAATTAATTTACTTAGGTAAGTGTTATGAACAATATTTTATCTACAATCATAAATGTGTGCTTACACTATTTCATTATATTGTATATATTTGAATTTTGTGTATTCTTTAGTAATTTCATTTGTGTTTTTAGAATTGTTGATAATTTCTTGGGCATACTCATCTTGTTGCATGAATATTTTTAGCATCATTTATATTTTAAAATTTGGTATTAGAGTTTAAAGATGCAATGATGTGCCTCAATGTGGGATATGGGGAATTTACACCATATATGTGCATTTACTCAACAATGAATGTGGGAAATATGAAACTCTATGAGGAATACATGTTGGATGAGGAAACTGAGGAGTAAGTCTTACCTACCATACAGGAATTAGGACCAGAAGCTCAAGGAGAGTTGATAGAAGATACATTTTTTCAAAAGAAGTCTAGGAATACCAGATAGGAGTAGCATACCTTTTGGAAAATTGGGTCGAAAGGAAAACTTCTAGGGAAGGAAAAATCATACTCCAAGGAGAAGGTAGAGGAAAAATGTTCTCACCTCATTCAATAAAATATTTTGGGGGCCAAAATCCTCCCTAAATGGGGAGGTATGATCCAAAATGGATCATTATATAACTTTTCATCTATCTTGGTACTTTCTAGGTGGATAAATTGGAGGAATTGGCTTGCAGGGCCCATTTTAGTAGTAGATCCCAATTTGGAAATTGGGGTTTGAAACCTTCTAGATCCATTTTGAGACATAAAATGGGAATTTTTTTGTTAAAAAAAATGTGAGAATATCTCTAATCTCCTTGATGTTATTATACACACCAATACCTTTCCAACAGTGTGAACATCACCTCAATCGAAGATCGTATGCAAAATTTATGACTACCGCAAGTTGACCTACCTTGTGGACCACCATAGTACCAAGTGGATGTCGTGTTATCCCCCATTACTCACACATGTGGGGATAGACACATGTGATAATTCAATAATATTCTAGAATTTTGTTGGCCCTTGACCAAGTTTTGAGGAAACATTGGTCATGTTTGACCACTTTGTAGAACTTTGATATGTTGGCCGAAGATGGAGCACCCAGGCGAAGTGGAGATCGCGGGATCTCACTTATTTTGTGGAACAAAAAAAGGGTTCTAGGGTTTATGTAATGGGTTAAGGGATGTCGGCCCATGGGTTCAACCATGATTAGGCCTTGATGCAATTGTATAAATAAGTAGCTAAGCGATGTGAGAAATAGTTACTAGTCATTGATCAGCTTAGTGCATGACTAGTTGGCTTTGTGAAAGAATTTGTTAGGGCTTGCAGAGCTAAGTGTAAGCATTTTGTAAGTTCTTTGTGCAGACATAATGTGTAAGTCTCTGTGTTATCAAGGAGTTGGTTGTGTGCCTTGACCTGATTTTGAGGAAGGTGGATCTAGTGCACTGTGCGCAAATCACCTGTTCAATGTGAGGCTTGGCTCTATGGCTTTGTGCACAGGAGTAGATGCATGTAAGAGCTTGAAGACTAATAAATGAGAAGAATAATTTGGTGGATGTAGCACCACACGAGGCTAAACCATGTATATCATGTCTTGATGTGCTTTGTGCGATGTTGTTGATGTTGTTTATGATGTTTATCTATTAGTGTATTGATCCTTATATATGTTGGATGGATGTATGGATGCTTAGTGCTATATTGATGGTAAATGAATGCTAGATATGATTTAATGCTATGTGCTAAGTGATGGTAAGTACTTGATCTTTATTATTACTGTGTTGATTTTTATTAAGGGTTTGATCTGCGATGTGAACGAGATTCAAGAACTAATGCATATCAGTGTTTAAGTGTTCTGTTAAGTGTTGTAATCATAGATCTGTGTCCCAGCCTGGTTGTAGACATCTGAGTCCTGAAACCCCCCCTGCCTCTACCTCGGGTGAGACTTCATCTTCTTTGCAGGTGTTTCTGAAAGGGCCGGTAGTTAGGGTTTTGTTGGTGCATTGTTGAAGCGTTGAACCCTGGGTTTGCCCCTGTGCCAAAAAATGGTTCTGTTGATGGGACCTAAAACTATGATTGTTGGGAACTGAAGAAAAGAGAAAGATCTGTGCGTAGATATGTTTATGTAGTGTGCAGTATTCTACTTGACTTGCAAAGCTCTGTGCTAAGAAAGAAACTAGATCTGAAGAAAAGAGGTAAGATATTAAAGCTTTATGCTTTGGTAAAGGTAAGATAAGTGGAAATGTTTTCTTCGAAAGTATGAATCTAGGTATGTTTAATAAATCTTGTCCTAGTCTGAAAACTAGGGCACAGTTAGAAGAAAGATTTGATCTAAATAAATTTGATGGAAATAGAGAAAGATATGTTATTCCTATGCATAGAGAGAATTTTTGGACTAATAA
>CBVK0100714344.1:0-10087 GCA_900067695.1 Picea abies
TACTTGCTTAGTTCTTTGGCATAGATAAATGATAGATAGATCTGTTGATGATTTGTGCTTAATAATATGAATGAATGCTAGATCTAATCTATGTGAATGTGCTCAGTACTTGAATATACTAGATCTGGGTGAATATTGCATTGATCTCTTGTTAGGATTTATCTGCGTTGTGAATTAAGGTTGAATACTAATGATCTGTAACTGCTAAGTGTTCTGTTAAAGTGTTACAATCATAGATATGTGTCCCATCTAAGGTTGCAGACACTGGAGTCCTGCAACCACCTTTGCCTCTACCTCGGGTGAGACTACATCTGCTTCGCAGGTGTTGCCGAAAGGGCCAGTAGTTAGGGTTTTTTTGGTGTTTTGTTGAAGTGTTGAACTCTGGGTCTGCCCCTGTGCCAATAGGTAATATGTAGATCTTTCACATCTTCCTTACTCATGTTGGTTGAGTAACATTCTCTCATCCTAATACTATATTTGGATATATGGGATAATTGGCCTTGAGCATGGCCAATGGAAGAAACAATGGTGTTGAGTGAAGCAACCAAAGAAACATTAGATGGCTCTCTATTATTCCTAAGGTCACTAATTAGGTTTTTAATTTCATCTAAGCATTGATTAATTTCCATGTATGGGTATCGTGGACATGGTTGGGGGTTAGGGTTTAGGTTTGAATTAGGGTTTCTCTCCATCTTAGCAGAATACATATTGCATTTAAACAATAATAGAATAACTTGTATAATTTAACATATATAAAAATTACCGTTAGAATAAAACCTACCTCGAAGTGATAACTCCTCTATCATAAAGGATGAATGCCACTAGATGCCAACCTCCCTCATTCTTGTTCTCATCAGATTCAAGTTGAATCAACAAGAAAACACATTTGCATGTTGGAGAAAAGACAGAAAAGAGAGGGTGTGGGTTGGAGAAAATGAGTGGAAAAGATGTCATGGCTTTTTTTAATTTTCTTTTAGATAAAGGAACATGCATGTGTTATTAACGTGTGTACATTATTAACATGTGCACATTTTTTCACATAGATTTAAAAAATATACGTGGAGGGGAATGTGGATGTAGGCATCGGGAGTGTGTGGAGATTCATCAAGGGTTGAAGCAATTCAAATAGGAACATGTGTGCTTTCCTTGACCATGTGCACATCCCTTAAATTTTTGAGCACAGATTCTTATTGCAATGATTTCAAGAAGCACCTGCCATTACTATCCAACATCCTACTTGCAATTTTAGTGCAAATTTATAAATGGTGTAGAACAACAACAATTAATTTTGTATGTAGTTTCCATCCAACAACAATGAATAATTTTTTTATATGACTAATTCTATAAGAGAATTGTATATGTCCATAAGGTAGGCATACAATATAGTTGTTTACAAAATATCATTGACTTCATTGAAGTTGTACAATCATTACTTCTCTTTTCTTCATAAAAGCAAAACATATCTTATATATTTTTTAATATTCTCCCGAGCCCTAAAAAAACATTATTTTTAGTGTTAGAGAATGTTATAAGCATACTGTTAATAGAGATAGAAAAACAAAACCTACTTTACAAATCCATAAATCCATATTCAATGATAATAAGATAAAAGGTTATGGCTTCTCTCAATCCATGTTTCATTCTTCACTTATTTTCTATTGTTACTCTCCTTCTTGACTACATTCCTACCTAATCACCACTATAGTGTTGAAGCCAACTAATTTTATGTTTCTATGTCAACCCTCCATAACTACCTTATCTAGTTCTATGTTGCTATGCCAACCCTCCATAACAACCTTATCTGCAAGTGCATGTTCTATAGTTGTGTTATGTGTTGAAGCCAACTAATTTTATGTTTCTATGTCAACCCTCCATAACTACCTTATCTAGTTCTATGTTGCTATGCCAACCCTCCATAACAACCTTATCTGCAAGTGCATGTTCTATAGTTGTGTTATGTGTTGAAGCCAACTAATTTTATGTTTCTATGTCAACCCTCCATAACTACCTTATCTAGTTCTATGTTGCTATGCCAACCCTCCATAACAACCTTATCTGCAAGTGCATGTTCTATAGTTGTGTTATGCCCTCCATAACAACCTTATCTGCAAGTGCATGTTCTATAGTTGTGTTATGGTATGTCATCTACTAGAGACATGCAATGACATATCAATTATGTTTTTTTCTAAACAAATAATATAAGTATGTATAGGGACATATCAATTATGTTTTTTTCTAAACAAATAATATTGGTTATTTGTTTACAAGTTTTGCAAGACCACTAAGTTTTGAAAGATACCTTGCATATCATTACATTCCTTTGGCTCCTTTGGCATAATAAGGTGTGAACATATGCTTCTAGTTGTGAGCAACACAACTATTAGTGTATATAATTGTTTCCAGATAAGACAATCATATAATATAATTTTATGTTGGAAATGACATTAAAGGGAAAATATTCTCAATAAAGTCAAGCTTTTATAAAAAGGATATGTGCACATTAAAATATTGAAAAACACCTTTTTTTATTAAGGTGTTTTTATAAAAAGTATATTTATACATTAAAATATTGAAAATATAACTTTTATTAAGGTATGGTTGAATTCCATAATTTCTCTCCTTCATATATATATATAATGTGGATATTGTAATAGTCCACATTTTACATGCTTATTACACAACTTATATGTTTAATGATAAAAATTAAGAATCATGGGAGGGCCACCCATCGTATGAATAGTCCTAATTTGCACTTTTGTGGGATTTGAACCCAATATCATTGGTTAACATAAAAACCTTTTTTCTCTTCCATTCGCCCAAAATATTAAAAGTGTTAAGGTTGTTGGTTCTGACAAGTGGCATGTGAAACTGATATCTTACCTTACATCCGAATTGATGTCCAATGTACACTAAAATAATATAGTTAGAACCTTGGGAATGGCATTGGTAACCATGCCTTTCATGCCATGTACTTGCAGGTGTCATAAGTACGTAAGCAAAGAATCTAATGAACGCTTAGAGTAAATGATAGGCATCGCCCTCCGTTCATTAAGTCAAATCTTACGCGGGGTAAGTTTGCCTTTATATTTCTTTCTAGCTATTAGGTAATGATTTTAAAAAGTTTATATATAGACAGATTTCAGGCTATTGCCTTTTTATCTTTTTTATTTAAAAAAGTTTATATATAGAAAGATTTATTTGTGAGATAAAAGATCTTCATTTTATTGTTAATGTCTAAAATTATGAAGAATTCCAATTTTCATATTTAATATTATTTTGGTTCATTTAATTCAAAGTTTAAATTAATTATAAATTTGGTTGACGATGCTTCATAATAAGCAATATAGACCTTGTAACATAGTAATAAATGATGTCTAAACTAGGATATACATCATTGAATTTCAATACTTTCAAATCGAATAATGTATATCTCATCATAAAGATAATTTATTATTATGTTGCATGGTGCATATTGATATATGGATGTTTCATTGTTTTATAAAACGAGTCACTTACTACTAATTCTTAATCTACTTAAGACAATAGATATTTTTAGTGTCCTAAATAATATTTTTTTCAATGTATTGCAAGGTATCAATGTTTTTACAAAATTTATAAAGAAGTGTTGACTACTAATTCCTAATTGATTCAAGATAATAAAAACAAGGTATTAATTGTTTTATAAAATTTATAAAGAAATGTTGAATACTAACTCCTAATTGACTCAAGATAATAGAGATTTTTTGTGTATTAAATAATATCATTTTCAATGTATTATAAGGAATCAATTCCATTTTCTAGTTAAAATAGTTACTAACCATGGAGTAGTCAAGCGTAGAAATTTTTGTCATCATCATGTAGTAGTCAAGCTCAGAAACTTGTAGTCACAAAGTTTTGGTAAGTCAACTCTTAGTTGGAATTGTCATAATCATGGAACAATGAAGTTGGAAAACTTGCACCAACAAGGTTTTGGTGAGTCAATTCCCAATGCATCACATTGTGTCCAATAAGTAGGTTTGTTATTCCTCTACTTTTTAATATAAGAAACAAAGTTACTATGTGCACATACTCAAAACCCATAACCTAATGTTATTAGGGACCTAACCTCCCTAACCCCTCACTTAGGTAGAATAATATATTTTCCATGTAATAAAGGTTGATATTAATAAGTCCTATTAATAAGGAAGAATAAGTCAAATGTAAGAATACCTAATAGAAGTTTTCGCTTCTAGAAGGATCTTCCTCTATATTGTTCTTTTGGGTAGATAGATGTAGTATAAATAGGAGTCAAGGATATGAGAAGTGGAGCGAGGAGAATTATTGCAATAGAGCTATGCTCTGCTGGAGGTTCCACCCTCAAAGAGGCAAGTGAACATTGTTTCCTATCAATTAAGGTATTATTCTAGTGTTGTGGATCCATCTATTTTGTTGCCCCGTTGTTATTCTCTGCAACATTTATATTTTTTGTTGTTGTTCTGATGTTATTCATTGTGATATTTCTAATTATGCTATTACAATAGATATGATACCTAACAAATGCATTAGTTTCATAGAATAAATGAAATATTTACATTTATTTACCAAGAATGATTTAGTGGTTGGGACGGGGCAATGTTAATTCACCCTAATTATTTGTTTGTTTTATTGGTAAACAAAACAAGTTATGTAAGTTATTCAAATACTCAACCTCTTTATCTTTATTATACTTATTTTGTCTTATATATTTCTAGATAGAATAATGTAACATCACATGCACTTCATCTTTAAGTTTTCTTTTTTTGCAAAATCAAGACAACATTTTCTTATCCCATTCAAAAAAATAGTGGTCCTCAAGTTTGTTTATAAACTCATGTGGTAAATTTGTTCAAAATAGTCCACATAAGACAATGTCATATCACATGCAACTTATTTTAAATTTTCCTTATTTGCAAAATCAAAAAACATTTGATTATCGTATTTGAGAAAAAGTAGTAATGGTCAAGCTTGTTTTTAAACTTATAAGTAAATTTGTCCAAAATGTTACTAATGGCCAAAATGATCTTTTCACTCTAATATTAAACAAAAAAATAAACATTATTAGCCATATTAATATTTTTATTAATCTTATTATATATAAATATTTTTGTTAATCTTGTTAATCACTTTATAAGCAAAGTGAAACTTCCATATAATGAGTTCAAATAAAACCTAATTTTATATATAACCCAAAAACTTTTACCAATTATCCAAATCTCAATGAAATGGATTAACATTCTCTCTTCTCTCCAATTCAATATTGAAAAAAAGAACTTAACATTCTTATCCAAATCAAAAAAATTGTGTAATCACTTTATAAGCAAGATGAAACTTCACTACAATGAATTCATAAAGAACTCAGTGTTATACGTAACCCAATAACTTTTACCAATTATCCATAGTTTATCTTACTCTATCGACAAAATACAACCTCTTTAAAATGAAGTGCATTAACATATATTTTAACTATGACACAACTATTTATTCACATTAACGGGCTTTCTCAAAATTGCAGTGGCTAGGATGGACAACAAGAAAAAAAGGAATTTGTGTTATTTTCAGTGTTATGAAATAAGAGTTCATCATTAATATAATCACCAATCTTGTTCTTGAGCACCTATGATCACTTCAAACTCAAATAATGTTATAAAAAAGAATACTTCAACACCACGTAAATGGAGAGAGATACAATTGGATAGCATTGGGTATATTCTTCATGGATTAATATTCACAATCCCAATAGAGTGTAAGTTCAAAAAAAAAAAAAAAAAAAAAAAAAAAAACATTATTAAATTGAAAGATGAATACATGTCTAAATAAATAAACCACTTTATTCTAAGTGTAAGCTATCGATATGGGTTTCTAAATTTTTAATGCATTTTTAAGTATTATACATGTCTAAGTATTAAGCATGTAATGTGTATGTAGGTAATTTATCAAGTAAGTTAATAATTTTCTCTCGTTATAGGTTAGTTACAATAGAATTTGGAAAAACAACAATTTATTGTTTATAAGGAATTATTTGAGGTATTGTATAAACTTTTAGAATGTGGTGTAAAAATATGAACATATGAAATTAAATTAGTTTTAGAAATATATAATTTTCATTTATGGAAAATTTGTATAACTCGAAAAAATTCATGTTTTTCAAATAGTGGTATGATAGGTATGACACTTCGATAAAATTTCTTGAAATAAATTTCCATAATTTTAGATAATAATGAGTTCTTGTAAATCACTATTTTTCCATATTTTTAAATGTTGTTTTTTTAAATTAATAAAGTCAATGAAGCCCTAAAATTATGAGGTCAAGTATTAAAAAGGTTTGTGAGTCTTAATATAATCAATCATTTTTTAGTGTGTAGATCTCAATTTACACTTATGAACTATATAAAAAAAAAAATCTTGATGAGCATAGCAATAAAAATTTATGACAAAGGAAAGAGACCTAAGTAATTTAGAATTGTGAGATATATATATACATTTTCTTCTTTTAAAATTATATATTTTTGGAATATGTCTATAGAGCCCTATAATGGTGTGTAATTGCACAAATGACGAATATGTGAAGTTTATTTAAAATCCTCATAGGAAATGGAGATAATAATAGGGAGCTAAAAAAAATGATTGTTTTTTTTTTGCTAAAGGTAATTATAGGCAAGCCACTATTATCACCTCAATGGTTTTTTCTTTCTCGTTTTAGACTATAGAGGTTTCTAGTCAAGGGGGTCCTCCTAAGCTCAATGCCTTATAGTACATAGTGGGAGTAAGTGAGAGCTTACTGAAGTTATTATATGATATAGTGATTATGATTAATGTTCTTTAAGTTCACATTTTAACTTGAAAGATTTTCCAATACAACACAAGGCTAGATGATTTTACAAATGAACTTAGAATTGCCACACAAGTCAATCCAAAATTTGATTTAACACATTATTTCAAGATAAATTCCATATTTTAAAACCAACTTATCAAAGGTCCTCTATAAAAGATAGAACAAGAGTCAAACTAGGACACAATTACACAAGACGTCTAAGGTTTTTATGCCTAAAGTCTTTTACTTCAAATCTAAATCTATATAAATAATATCACAAAAGTAAATTCCAGATTTATAACTAATCTTCAATAATGTTTTTTCACAAGAAATAAAACAATGCCAAACTAATGCAAAAAAAAGAAAGACATTTAGTTTCTTTAAGCCTAGAACTCACAATTCCAATCTCAAATATGTGTGTGAGATATTCTAAGGTGCCAAAATAATATTTAAAACCAGAAATTTATTTCTCTTTAAATAATTTCCAACTAGCAATAAGAAAGAGACACAAACAAGGCAAAATGCCTAGGTTTATTATGTTAGAAGTGGAACGATTTACCTTTTAGACAATCTAAAATAAGTTTAAATCCATTTTTATGATTTTATACTATCAAATAAATTAGATTTAAACAATAAATCAATACCCTATTAAGATATTGCAACAAAGCGTACTTCAAGAGCCCCTACAAACAAGACATCATAGGGTTTAGAGGCAATTTTCAACAATTTTCTTGAGGGAAAGAGAGCCAAGTTTAAGCTAAAAAAAATTGGGGGATTTAATTGTTCAAGTGCAATCTGATTTTTTATGGTTAATTTTTGTTGTAATTTCCAGATTTCAAAATAAACAAAAAAAGGTAATAAGAAAAATATTTTTGGATTTTTTGGGTTGAGAAGGGAAGAAGACTAGTGCCTTGATTTGTTTTGAGAAATGGGGTCAAGATGCACCTTGAGGGGGTGATTATTCAAAGGACCTAAAGAGAAATTAAGGTTGTCAAGACAAGATCTTACAATTCCTAGATCTATTAAGGATTTACTACAAGTAAAAGGAAGGGAGGGGCACACCACCTCCAAAACTACTAGGTAGTTCTTTTACTTGAAGAGGGAATGAGTGTTGCATTTGTTCACAAGAAATAGTAGGGAAAAGACTCACACACTTGAAGAAAATAAACAAGAGATAGAACTTACCTCTCCAATGTAGTGATACCACTCCTCTATGGCACCCAATTAGCTTTTGACAAGTCCAAACCTGCAATAAAACCCTAACTAGTATGCTCCAAGAATCATTTTCCACATTTCATGAAAGGTTGATCATCTATCACCAACAAACCTTAGACAAGAGAAAAGTGAAAAAGAATTGTATTCCAATAGCTTCCAACCAATTTACAGATGAGGAGAAGGATTTTATTTATAAGAGAAGAGCTCAAAAACCTCCACAATAGAATAGCATTAGAACTTAACAAACTCCTAGATCTATGCTCAACAAACTAATATCCTTTAACAATCAAAGGAGGATCTAGTCCACAATAATAGAATATGGTGGACTAATGCCACATGTACAATAGATGAGGATAGATGCCTCTACAAAGTGGACACCCTCCCATAAATGTGTCCCACATGTGAACCAATCATCAGGAGAGTGGGATGTCCTCAAATGAGTGGTCAAAAATTCTGGAATAATATTTTCACAACAATTTTTAAAAGAACCACAACTATGTCAAATTTTCCTTTGATTTCTATTATGACCACATTTTGGGAATCTTATGGCCATTCCACATCTAATGGAATTGATCTAGTGGAATTCTAGACACTCTATAAAAAAAACTACCCTTGAAGCTAGGTTTCCCTCAAAATATGTACAATAATCTCAAGTGGACATCCTCCTCAAAAGTATGATAGGAATGATCAAATACAATAAACTCCCTCATCAAAATAATACAATATGTCCTCAAAAATGCTCCATGAGACCCTCACATGTTTGAATCCAACAAGAATAAGAGGCTTGTCCCCTCAATTTCCCCACACATGTGAGAATAAGGCCTCCCAAGGTGGGCCACTCTAAATGATCCAGTGTCCTCCTCAAAAGAGGCCAACTATGTGGAAAGTAGGCATGTGTGTTTCTCAAATGCAACAACCTCAATCAAATGGTCCAAGAGAGTAAGTCCACCCCTCAAAATGAATGACGATGTGGCACATGTGACATCCAAAGAATGTGCATGGTTCTATAACAATGCCCAATACAACTCTCATGATGCCCTACGTAGATCACAACACTCTAAGCAGTGTACAAAATGCCAAAGGAAGCCATGGATCCCAAGGAAATCACAGATCTTGAAGCAAGTACATAGCTCCCAATGCATGTATATAGATCTCAAGGTGAGTACCACCCTTCAACACGATGCTAAGGAACTCATTTTCAATCTTTTATATGATGTTTGAGGTCCCACAACCCCTCATGGTGTGCAAAATCTTATAATGGTGTCCATATTCAACTCAAATGTTAAAGACCCCCTATAGAGGTGTGGTTTCATATTGGTCTTCATGGCACTTGATTTTGAGAATATTTTTTCAGAGCATAAGGGCCTTGTTTTTCTCCGTTGACATTGCTTATACCTTGAGAACCATTCTTTATGATCAATACCTATTCATGGAACCCATATCCCTATATCACGCTAAATATACACTACAAGGATCATTTTTGTTGGTTCTAGGATGCAATCATGGTGCTTGAGCCTAACAATCTAAAGTTTAGGTCTTGAAATTATTGTTTCCCTACCTTGGACACTTTTTTTCTTTCCCTACCATGACCATTGTCAAGGCCCCAAGGACCCATTCATAGTGTGTAAAGCATCAGAATGACACCCATATCCAAGTATTGGTCCAAACACCCCTAGTGAGGGTTGGGGTCACAATTTATAGGTGTTGCTCATGGTGCTTAAGGTTGAGAAGGTTCAATTAAGGCTTAATTCTTTTATTTCCCCCCTTTACCATGTGTATGCCTCAATACCCATTTCTATTGGAAAAAACCTACTCATGGTGTTTGTATCCTACTTGGAGGCCTATAAAGAATCCCTACAAAGGACTCATGTGTTGGTTTGAGGAATCATTTAACGATTTGGAGCTCATGAAGATTCAAAAATATCCAAGGCACTTGTTTTTCCTCCTTAAACATGGTTAAAGGCTTCAAAAGACATCCTTAGTACACAAAACCTCATAATGGTGTCCATATCCAACTCCGACGCTAAAGATCCCTTAGAAAGG